>CAWUFW010014873.1:290000-391231 GCA_963921515.1 Calotriton arnoldi
CCACTCACAGACCCATACAATCACTCACATACCCACTCACAGACCCATATAACCACTCACACACCCAATCACAGATTCAGACAGCCACTCACTCACACACCCACTCATATATCCACAAAACCACTCACACACCCAGTCACATACCCATACAGCTACCCACACACCCACTTACAAATCCATACAGCCACTCCCACACCCATTAAGACACTCACACACCAACTTACAGACCCATACAGCCACTCACACACCCAGTCACCAACCCATACAGCCTCTCACACACCCACTCACTGACCCATACAGTCATTCAAACACTCACTCACACACCCACAAAACCACTCACAGACCCATACAGCCACTCACATCTACTCACCGACCTATACAGACACTCACTCTCAAAGGTTACAGGTTACAGTTTGGAAATACAATTTAAAAAAACCTTTCAAGTTCACTAAAAAAAGCAAAGGTTACAGGGACATTAAAGTTAGGAAATCAAATTTTAAAAAACAAAGGTTACAGGGACGTTATAGTTAGGCTCAGATTGTACACACACAAAACCATAGAAATTCAGCAGTTATAGTTAGCTGTGCTAACTATAACATATACCGCCACAATGCACTGGTCGTGACCTTACATATTACTAAGGTTGGGCGGAGCTCGCGGAGTTGTTATCTGTGGAATTGCACAGAGTTACTGGAAAACTCAGTGAAATTCCGCAGAGTTCCGCACCCTAGCGGAGTAACTGCACATCCTGCATAGTAAAGCCTCCTGACCTTACCTGAGCCTCTTCACTTGGTGGGCATTGGTTGGCAGCTATCCACGGTGGCACAGCCCAGCTATCAGTCTCTTCTAGCCACCACTGCCTTCCTATTCCTGCTCACTTACTCCACTGATTAGGTAGAAGGCAAAAGCCTGAGCCTCCGCTGCTCCGGCTCGGAAGTCAGAATCAATGCGGGAGCCTCAGCCAGCTTAGTGCAGCAGCTAACCCCAACTCAGCAAGAACTGCAGGGCCCATGTCGTATTGCAATATGACATGCGCACTGCAGTTCTTGCTGAGTTGGGGTTAGCTGCTGCACTAAGCTGGCTGAGGGTCCCGCGTTGATTTCCATCCAAGCAAAAGCAGCAGAGGCTCAGACCTCTCTACCTAATCAGCGGAGTGTGTGCAGCGACTGGCGAGCAGGAACAGGAGGGCAGTGGTGGCTAGAAGAGACTGGCGGCCGGTCTGCGCTGCCGCGGTTAGCCACCATTTGGGAGGTAAGTCCTAGACTCCTCCAATATGGCACTGGTAAACTCCGCTCCGCTGCGAGTGCAGAGTTTTTGCAAACTTTGCACTCCAAATGGAGTGCGGAGTTCTAAAACTCCACAAACTCCACTGGTGGAGCAGAGTTAACCGCTCAAACTTACATATTACATCCCTCATGACATGGTCAGTGACATCACTGATGACATCACTGATGACATCATCCGCAGAACCACTCACACATCTACTTGCACACCCACACAACCACTCACACACCCACTCACATACCCATACAACCACTCACACCCACACAACCACTCATACACTCACTCACAGAATTTTCCCTTCTATATGGAAACCGGCCTCTGTTCAGCCTCTGTTAAAAAAGGACAACTGAATGCACAGGACTCGAACAACAATCGCCCCATATCGAGACTCCCCTTCACCGCCAAACTGGCAGAGAAGGTGATGAATGAGCAACTCTCAGAGTACATAGAGGAAAACGCTCTTCTGGATGATACACAGCATAGTTTTAGGAAAAACCGGAGTACAGAATCTGCCTTGATAATAGCGACGGAGAACATTCAAGAAAGGTTGGATAACGGGGGGACAGTGGCTCTGATCTTGCTGGACCTCTCTGCGGCGTTCGATGCGGTCGACCATGAGATCCTGGTTGTCCGTATGCGGAGCCTAGGGATCAAGGCTACTACACTAGACCTCCTTCAATCCTTTCTCACAAATAGACAACAAAGTGTGGTACTGGGCAACATCTCATCAAGGCCTTTCTCCTTGCCTGGTGGAGTGCCCCAGGGCTCAGCCCTGAGTCCTATACTCTTCAATCTTTATGTTACACCACTGGCGACACTCATCAAAAATTCTGGTTTCTCTCTTGCATCATACGCTGACTACACTCAAATTGTGGTGTCACTAACGAAACCAGAAACTAGCTCGAGCTCTGCATTTAAGACCTGCATGAGTAAAGTTGGCAATTGGATTGACAATAACTGTCTTAAGTTGAATGCCACTAAGACCGAGGCCGTCATCTTTGACAATAAGCCCTCCTTCTGGACGCCGGCTTGGTGGTTGCCTGAGTTGGGCCCTCTTCCGGAACCCTCAAACAAAGTAAAAAATCACTGGTTCTTGTTAGATAACGAAATGAAGCTCAACGATCAGGTGAACAAAATTACATCAGCCTCTTTCTGGGCTCTGAGGCTGGTAAAAAAGATTGAGAAATTCCTACCCCCAGAACTATTAAAAACTGTGATCATCGGTTTGATACTCTCAAGGATTGGCTATTGTAATAGTCTCTACCTTAACCTTACAAAAGGTCCCCTAAAGAGGCTCTATGCTCTACAAAATGCAGCTTCACGTTTCCTTTTTAAAATTCCAAAATATGAATCCGCTAGAGGAGCCATTAGGAAACTCCTTTGGTTACCAGTAAGACAACGTTGCAGGTTTAAAGCATTATGCTTAGCATATAAATCACTGCATGGCAATGGGACCAGGATGCTTTAAGGAGAAGCTTGGTTGGTATATCACAGGGAGGACTCTCCGCTCTGGCGCCGCCATGAACCTGACTGTCCCCCCATTAAAGAGGACCACTTGGGGTGGAAAGAGTTTTTTCAGGACCACTGCAGTACTCTGGAACAGCCTACCATTGACACTAAAAGCCACTCCCTCCTTACTCACCTTCAGAAAAGCCTTAAATACCTGGCTTTTCTCTCAAGACTAGCAGACACCTAAGCTCAGCAAGACACCTCCATTCTTTATACTGATCTGCCTCAGACCCGCCTCTGATAGCGCCAAGATGCCCTCGGGCATGAGTTCGTGCTCTAGAAATTACTTTTACATTACATTACATTACACAGACACATATAACCACTTACCCACTCACACACCCACACAACCACTAACACACCCAATTAGAAATCCATACAACCACTCACACACACACCCATACAACCACACACACACCTACTCACACAACCATTCACACACCCACTTACACACCCATACAACCACTGAGACACCCACTCACACACTCATACAACCACTTACTCACCCACTCACACACCCACACAGTTACTCAAATACCCACTCACACACTGATGCAACTACTTACATACCCACTCATACACTAATATACAACTCACCTACCCTTTCACACATCCATACAACGACTCACACATACATACAACCACTGACACAGCCACTCACACACCCAAAAAAAATCCACCCATTCACAAACATATACAGTCATTCACCAATCCACTGACAGACCTATACAGACACTCACAGCCCCACTAACAGACCTATACAGCCGCTCACAAACCCACTTTCATATCCATTCAGCCACCTGCATACTCAGTCACACATCCATACAGCCACTAAGACACCCACTGACACACTGATAAAGACAGTGACACAGCCACTCAGATGACATATGTTAGAAATAGTATCACTTATTAGTAGTAGAGAACAAATAATAATTCAACTAATGCAGTAGCTTATTATATATCTTTAAGTGCCATAAACATTTATGAAACACTTACAATCACTGGATGATGTCATCAGTGATTTCATTTGGGATGTCATGAGTGATGTCACTGACCATGTCATGAGTTATGTGATATGTGAGGTCATAAGCAGTGCATTGCGGGGGCGTAAGTTATAGTTAGCTCAGGTAACTATAACTGCTCAGTTTCTATGGTTTTGTGCATGCACAATCTGAGCCTAAGAATAACGCTCCGGTATCCTTTGTTTTTTCCAGGGAATTGCTATGATTTTTTAAATTCTATTTTCTAACTATAACGTCCCTGTAACTTTTGTTTTTTTCAGTGAATATCTATATAACTACATATATATATATATATATGCTTAATATGTAATATATATATATCTGCTCTTTATATATAAATATATCTGCTCTTTATATATATGTGTGTGAACAAGGGCACGGCTGTGCTCAAAACGCGTCACAAAGTAAGGAAATAAATTTCTACCTGCCATCGCTATTGGGGTCTGTTTCCCTCTGTTCGCCGCTGCTGTTGCTGTTGCGCTGCTGTGGAGGTTCGGAGAGTTCTTGGCTGTATATATGCCTCATGTATGCTTGTAAATACTACGGACCTTGCAAATACCCACATGGGGAATTATGGGACTTTGAGTTTGGCATGTATTTTGGGAACTACTTTAACCACAATGCCAGCGCCCAATGGGGCGGGACTTACACATTTAAATAAATCAGGTGTCCCACAGCAGTTTTCCTGTGTCCGTGCATCATTGAGGAATGACAAGCTGCCAGTGAACAAGGGTACGAGGTTACTCGAAACGCGTTTGGCTTAATATTTGAAGCAAAGCAGGAATGCTGTGATTATGGCCGCCTGTGGCACCTGTGAGGTATTCCCCTTTGTGTGTGATGGCTTCAGTGGGGCAACCTTCTTTCTTTTGTGTATAGCGGCGTGTCCAGCCGCGAAGCCGTCCCGCCGCTTGAGACAGTGGATCCACAGTGCTCGCAAACTCGAGCTTGTATTGGAACAAAGGGGTCCTGAGCCACGGGATCATATTGGCTTTGATTGCAACGAACCAACTTATTGCTTCACCCATTTGGGAAAAGACTCATGTATGCTTGTAAATACTAAGGACCTTGCAAATACCCGCATGGGAAATTATGGGACTTTGAGTTTGGCACGTATTTTGGGAACTACTTTAACCACAATGCCAGCGCCCAATGGGGCGGGACTTACACATTTAAATAAATCAGGTGTCCCACAGCAGTTTTCCTGTGTCCGTGCATCTTTGAGGAATGACAAGCTGCCAGTGAACAAGGGTACGAGGTTACTCGAAACGCGTTTGGCTTAATATTTGAAGCAAAGCAGGAATGCTGTGATTATGGCCGCCTGTGGCACCTGTGAGGTATTCCCTTTGTGTGTGATGGCTTCAGTGGGGCAACCTTCTTTCTTTTGTGTATAGCGGCGTGTCCAGCCGCGAAGCCGTCCCGCCGCTTGAGACAGTGGATCCACAGTGCTCGCAAACTCGAGCTTGTATTGGAACAAAGGGGTCCTGAGCCACGGGATCATATTGGCTTTGATTGCAACGAACCAACTTATTGCTTCACCCATTTGGGAAAAGACTCATGTATGCTTGTAAATACTACGGACCTTGCAAATACCCACATGGGGAATTATGGGACTTTGAGTTTGGCACGTATTTTGGGAACTACTTTAACCACAATGCCAGCGCCCAATGGGGCGGGACTTACACATTTAAATAAATCAGGTGTCCCACAGCAGTTTTCCTGTGTCCGTGCATCATTGAGGAATGACAAGCTGCCAGTGAACAAGGGTACGAGGTTACTCGAAACGCGTTTGGCTTAATATTTGAAGCAAAGCAGGAACGCTGTGATTATGGCCACCTGTGGCACCTGTGAGGTATTCCCCTTTGTGTGTGATGGCTTCAGTGGGGCAAACTTCTTTCTTTTGTGTATAGCGGCGTGTCCAGCCGCGAAGCCGTCCCGCCGCTTGAGACAGCGGATCCACAGTGCTCGCAAAGTCGAGCTTGTATTGGAACAAAGGGGTCCTGAGCCACGGGATCATATTGGCTTTGATTGCAACGAACCAACTTATTGCTTCACCCATTTGGGAAAAGACTCATGTATGCTTGTAAATACTACGGACCTTGCAAATACCCACATGGGGAATTATGGGACTTTGAGTTTGGCATGTATTTTGGGAACTACTTTAACCACAATGCCAGCGCCCAATGGGGCGGGACTTACACATTTAAATAAATCAGATGTCCCACAGCAGTTTTCCTGTGTCAGTGTATCATTGAGGAATGACAAGCTGCCAGTGAACAAGGGTACGAGGTTACTCGAAACGCGTTTGGCTTAATATTTGAAGCAAAGCAGAAACGCTGTGATTATGGCCGCCTGTGGCACCTGTGAGGTATTCCCCTTTGTGTGTGATGGCTTCAGTGGGGCAACCTTCTTTCTTTTGTGTATAGCGCCGTGTCCAGCCACGAAGCCGTCTTGCCGCTTGAGACAGCGGATCCACAGTGCTCGCAAACTCGAGCTTGTATTGGAACAAAGGGGTCCTGAGCCACGGGATCATATTGGCTTTGATTGCAACGAACCAACTTATTGCTTCACCCATTTGGGAAAAGACTCATGTATGCTTGTAAATACTACGGACCTTGCAAATACGCACATGGGGAATTATGGGACTTTGAGTTTGGCATTTAATTTTTGGGAACTACTTTAACCACAATGCCAGCGCCCAATGGGGCGGGACTTACACATTTAAATAAATCAGGTGTCTCACAGCAGTTTTCCTGTGTCCGTGCATCATTGAGGAATGACAAGCTGCCAGTGAACAAGGGTACGAGGTTACTCGAAACGCGTTTGGCTTAATATTTGAAGCAAAGCAGGAACGCTGTGATTATGGCCGCCTGTGGCACCTGTGAGGTATTCCCCTTTGTGTGTGATGGCTTCAGTGGGGCAACCTTCTTTCTTTTGTGTATAGCGGCGTGTCCAGCCGCGAAGCCGTCCCGCCGCTTGAGACAGCGGATCCACAGTGCTCGCAAACTCCAGCTTGTATTGGAACAAAGGGATCCTGAGCCACGGGATCATATTGGCTTTGATTGCAACGAACCAACTTATTGCTTCACCCATTTGGGAAAAGACTCATGTATGCTTGTAAATACTACGGACCTTGCAAATACCCACATGGGGAATTATGGGACTTTGAGTTTGGCATGTATTTTGGGAACTACTTTAACCACAATGCCAGCGCCCAATGGGGCGGGACTTACACATTTAAATAAATCAGGTTTCCCACAGCAGTTTTCCTGTGTCCATGCATCATTGAGGAATGACAAGCTGCCAGTGAACAAGGGTACGAGGTTACTCGAAACGCGTTTGGCTTAATATTTGAAGCAAAGCAGGAACGCTGTGATTATGGCCGCCTGTGGCACCTGTGAGGTATTCCCCTTTGTGTGTGATGGCTTCAGTGGGGCAACCTTCTTTCTTTTATATATATATATATATATATATACACATATACACATATTTGTAAGCAGTCATATCTGCTCTGTTGCCACACTTGTGAGCAAGACCAACTTCCCTCATCCACAGGTATGTCTTCAAGAGTATTATCATTTTTTTATGTGAAGTGTTTGTTCATTTTAATCAACATCAATCTCTCCACATTTTGAGGTGAGAGACTGGTCCTTCTGACTATAACAACCGCCCCAGCTCCAATGAAATCATGCTCTTAAGACACACTGGCTACCGGTTATGAAAATGCTTTATTGCCAGCCTACTGAGTTCCGGCCATTATTCATTCTTCCCATGCTAATTGGTCAATTGGTTTTGATCCAGGCACATGTCTTTGATATCAGCGGCTCCCTCGTTCCTCAAGATGGAGAAGTCATCTTGAAGAGTATTGAAAAGACCTTCCATGAAGGAGCGGGTAATGGAGACTTCTGGGCTCTCTTGGTCCTGCATGGGGTGGTCACCCATATGTGAGTCTCGCTGTACTTCTGGTTTCTTAGAAGGGGCCTTAGAGAGTAATGTCCTGGAGCATCTTCTCAATTGTCACTGGTGCTGCCACTTGCTGTTCCTGCGTTGCCTGCACCTGTGCAGTTGGCTTAAGTGCTGCCCTATAAAACCAATCAATTGTAAAGGTTGCCAGTGAACATGAAGTTATTGTTGCTGTGGGTTTAGTAGCCAGCGATCGTGTTGGTTGCTGCTGCAGAGCCTAAGAGCCGAAGGTTTGATGGTTGCACTATAAATCTGCCCCGGCCTCAAATTTGCAGTTGTTCTTCTTCTAGATTACCCATTTTCCCACCAATCTAAGTCTTGCAAATTGAGGCATTCAATGTTGAGAAAGGATGAAAGTTTTCAGTGCTTTTTTGTACTCTTGATCCAGTATTGTGGCACAGATGCACTCTTTGTCGGACACAGGGCCTGATTACGAGTTTGGTGGACAGGGTTACTCCATCACAAACGTGACGGATATTTCGTCCGCCAAATTACAATTCTAGTATATCCTATGCAACTTGTAATATGACGGCGGGATATTCGTCCTGTTAGGGATGGAGTATCGCATCCATCAAGAAACAAACCAGACCTGCAATCTCTTTTTGCAGCCTTTGATTAGTGTTCAAGTGAAGGGTTAAGCTGTTAACCAAAGAAGCTACTTCTTTATTGGCACTGCTAAATGTTTGTTTCAACTTTTGCAAAAGTTCATGCAGCAGGTACAACAACAGGATCTCTTGGTTGATTGTACTCTCCTTCTTTCTGACTTCCTGTGTCATAATCTCAAAAGGAAGTACTAGCATTTAGAGCAGGCAGTCCACTAGCCCCCATTTGTCCACCTCCATTTTCATGGCTTTGGTACTTGCACATGGTTTTGGCAGTTGCATCCCCTCTCCTTTGAATTACATAATCATTGATAGACCTGTACTGCTCAAACAGACGATGCAGCATGTAGTAGATTGAATTCCAACGTGCGGACACCGCCTGTATGAGGGCTTTTATAGGTACTTTATTAATGCTTTGAATGATCCTTAACTGCTTCTGGGCTTTGAACAAATGACAAAAATGAGTGCAAATTCTTCAACAGGTGACCAGTATGTTGCTGACTACTTCTTTTTTGAGGAAGTTCTACACAATAAGTTTTAAGCAATGTACTAAACACAGTACTCCAAAGTATTTTCTGTCAGCTGTGGCTTTGTCAATTGCAACAAATCCAATGCTGAGAACTCTGGGTTTGAGCCATTTGTGAATTTTAGTATTAAATTCATCCAAGACGTTGACAACTGTATGCGATTTCTCCATGACAAACATTGTAACTATTGCATGCCGCAGATGCCCCAAAAGCCTCATCGGCAGTTCTACCAGCTGTTAGCTATTGCTACACTCCCTTAAAGGAAATTCAGTTGCAGTGATGCACATATAATCTGTTGTTTGACAACTCATCCACATGTCTGTCATGAGGTGGATAGAAAGAACAGCGTTCTCCCGCATAGTGTCGCCAACCAGTTGCAGCACTTGATGGGAGGGAGTGCTCTTTTTTTCCTTGCTGGACATCATTAAGCTGATGTATCCAGTGAAAGAGCAGTACCACAAGACAATTCGATTTCAGAGTCACTGCTCTACATGACTGCAGTCACTACAGTGCTGAGAGACGTGGGCTTTGTTTTTTGTGGTGGTGGTGGTACCGTTGATCCAAGGGTGATCCTCCTCCCAGCCGCTTCATGCTCATAGGATGGTGCAGCAGGTACATCACATTTCCTGACAAATGAAGAGGGCTTGATGCTAATGGTTGCACTGGCAACAGACTTCATCTTCTCCTCACTGACCACTCTCTTGGCAGGGGCCTCCTTCTTTGGGGTCATCTTTACTTTTTGCACAAGCTGAAGCACTTAGCAGAGGACTCTGGTGTCACTGTCAGCTAATTTGCAGACTTCTCTCTGTCTCAGTATTATATGTGACATGAGGTCTTGTCAATCAATCAATCAATCAATCAATCAGAACATTTGTAAAGCGCACTACTTACCCGTGAGGGTCTCATGGCGCTGGGGGGGATGCTGCTACTGCTCGAAAAGCCAGGTCTTGAGGAGTCTTCTGAAGGTCAGCAGGTCTTGGGTCTGCCGTAGGGGGATGGGGAGGGTGTTCCAGGTCTTGGCGGCGAGGTGGGAGAATGATCTGCCGCCGGAGGTCGTTCTTCGAATGCGGGGGACTGTGGCGAGGGCGAGGTCGGTGGAGCAAAGCTGGCGGTTGGGGGTGTAGAAGCTGAGTCGTCCGTTGAGGTATGCTGGTCCGGTGTTGTAGAGTGCCTTGTGTGCGTGGGTGAGGAGCTTGACGGTGATCCTCTTGTTGACGGGGAGCCACTGCAGGTCTCTCAGGTGGGGTGTGATGTGGCTGCGGCGAGGGATGTCGAGGATCAGGCGAGCAGAGGCGTTCTGAATGCGTTGAAGTCGTTTCAGGAGTTTGGCCGAGGCTCCTGCGTAGAGGGCGTTTCCGTAGTCCAACCTGCTGCTGACGAGGGCCTGGGTGACCGTTCTTCTCGTTTTGGTGGGGATCCACCTGTAGATCTTGCGGAGCATGCGGAGGGTGTTGAAGCAGGAGGATGAGACGGCGTTGACCTGCTTTGTCATGGAGAGGGTGGAGTCGAGGATGAACACTAGGTTGCGTGCGTGGTCGGTGGGTGTTGGAGCTGTTCCCAGTGCGGACGGCCACCAGGATTCGTCCCAGGCCGAGGGGGTGGAACCGAGGATGAGGACTTCCATCTTGTCTGAGTTTAGCTTCAGTCATCTGTTCTTCATCCACTCGGCGACGGCTTTCATTCCTTCGTGGAGGTTGATTTTGGCGGTGTGGGGGTCCTTGGTGAGGGAGAGGATCAGCTGGGTGTCGTCGGCGTAGGAGATGATGTTGAGGTCATGCAGTCGGGCGACGTGGGCGAACGGTGCCATGTAGATGTTAAACAGTGTTGGGCTGAGGGATGAGCCCTGGGGTACGCCGCAGATGATCTTGGTGGCTTCGGAGCGGAAAGGGGGTAGGCGGACGCTCTGGGTTCTGCCGGAGAGGAAGGAGGTGGTCCAGTCCAGGGCCTTCTCTTGGATCCCAGCGTCGTGGAGACGTGTGCGTAGGGTGCGGTGGCAGACCGTGTCGAAGGCGGCTGACAGGTCCAGGAGGATGAGGGCCACGGTTTCTCCATTGTCTAGCAGGGCCCTGATGTCATCGGTTGCGGCGATGAGGGCAGTTTCGGTGCTGTGGTTGCTGCGGAAACCGGACTGGGATGGGTCCAGGATGCTGTTCTCCTCGAGGTAGCGGGTCAGTTGTTTGTGGACGGTCTTCTCGATGACCTTCGCCGGGAACGGGAGCAGGGAGATGGGCCGGAAGTTCTTGAGGTCCTTGGGGTCGGCCTTGGGTTTTTTGAGTAAGGCGTTGATCTCGGCGTGCTTCCAGCTCTCCGGGAAGGTTGCAGTCTTGAAGGAGATGTTGATTGTTTTCCGGAGATGGGGTGCGATGGTGGTGCTGCATTTGTTGAAGATGTGGTGTGGGCATGGGTCTGATGGAGATCCGGAGTGGATGGTGTTCATGATTTTGATGGTGTCGTCGTCGTTTATGTTGGTCCAGGAGAGCAGGGGGTTGGTGCAGATGGTGGTCGTGGGGGCGGAGGTCTCAGTGGTTGTCGGGGCAGTCGTGGCGGTGAAGCTGTTGTGGATGTCTGTGATCTTGCGATGGAAGAAGGTGGCAAGGGAGTCGCACAGGTCTTGCGAAGGAGGGATGTCGTTGGTGTTGGAGCTGGGGTTGGAGAGTTCCTTCACGATGTTGAAGAGTTCTTTGCTGTTGTGTGCGTTGTTGTCTAGGCGGTCTTTAAAGGAGGCCCGTTTGGCGGATCTGATGAGGTGATGGTGTCTGCGGGTGGCGTTCTTGTGGGCTGCATAGCTGTCCGGTGTTCGTTCACGGTGCCATTTCTTCTCTAGTTTTCGGCAGGTTTGCTTGGAGGCCTGGAGGTCTTCAGTGAACCAGCTGGCTTTCTTGCTGGTGTGGCTGTTGGAGGGTTTCTTGATCGGCGCGACGGTGTTGGCGCAGTCGTCGATCCACTGTCTGAGGTTGCGGGTGGCGGTGTCGGGGTCGGTGGGGTCGGCGGGTGGGCTCCGGGCGAGGGTGGTGGTTAGCTGGTCTCCGGTGACTTTGCTCCAGCAGCGGCGGGGGAACTGTTGGGTGCAGTGGTGCGTGGTGGGTTTTCGGAAGGTGAAGTGGATGCAGCGATGGTCGGTCCAGTGGAGTTCGGTGGTGTGGTTGAAGGAGACGTGGGAGCTTGCGGAGAAGATGGGGTCAAGCGTGTGGCCGGCGGAGTGGGTGGGTGTTGTGACGAGTTGTGCACTTATCTGCAATAAAACTGAAGCAGAACGTCAGTGACAATTGGGCAATGTAGCCAATGTAACAAATGTCACCATCATGTACCCATGCATACACTAACTCAGGCTTCTCCAACAAGTAGCTCATGAGCTACTGGTAGCTCTCCAGATACCTGTAAGTAGCTCTCCTGTGTGGAGGCCAGCCTCCTAAATTAGAAGTTTTGGCTTGGCTGAATTAATATATGTGTTCCAAAACTGAAGTGTATTTTTCAGAACTCATAAGCTGATGTTTGGGGAAAATGGTGGAATTACCAAAATATATTTAAAGCTGAGTAATGTCATGAGGCATTGGGGAGACTAATTACTCCTAGTGTCAGGGACCTTACAGCTATGGCTGATATGTATTACCCATGTTTAAGCATTCCACATTGACAAAGCCTTTTTTATTTCATTACTGATGGTGAATTTGCTTGATGAGTTGGGGTGATTACTCATGATAATCTTGGATAAAGGGTGGCCACTAATGTAACAGCCTCTGATGTGGTCACTATTACCAATAATATTAGTAGTTTGGGATGATTTTACTGGAATAAAAGTAGCTCTTGTTGCAGAAAAGGTTGGAGAGTCCTGCACTAACTGTTCTTTGCTAGACATTACACAGGAAAATCTAACTTGGTGATACTCCAGGGCGGGGAGTTGCAGACAAAATCGATTAAATGAATTCAATAATTGCTGGTGCATCCTGCCTCCTTATGGAGGCAGCCAAAAATCAAATAAATGAATTGAAAACAACACTGTACTATAACACAGTGCTACAATCAGCTACAAGCACAAATAAATATCAGCAAAAAGAACAAATATGAACAAAAATGTTATGGGCTTCTTCTATCACTGTTCCTATAAAATGTTTTTTAAAAATGGAATAAAAGGATTGAAATGCCTACTGTCCGCATAAAATGGTGGTAGCTCGCTCATCCACCACATGAACAGCGAAGGAGGAGGTATAGCGAACAAAGACAAAATGGCAACCACATACACATACATGCACACTGGCTACACAAAATGACCACCGCTGGATGGCCAGCAAAGAAAGAGGCATGGAGAACAAAGAAAAAATGCCAACTTATGACAAACACACACAGTGACTAAACAAAATGGCCACAATCACCTGGCCAGCAAAGTAGGAGACATGGAGAACAAAGAACATTGCTGCCCTGTCCTGGCTAGAGCACCTCCCCCCACCCCAAAAATATCTTGTAGCATTTAGGGGAAATGATTGCGCAGATATATATTATTTAATCAAAATGTGTCTGGGTCCATACATGGGACTGCCCTTACCCACCAAAGGCAAATCAAAAATTTCCGAAAAGAAAATTAACTAAACTTTGAAAATACCCAAACCACAAACAGCCAAAGGCAACATCAATTATCCCTCAAAAATACTTTTAAAAGTTGGAGGAAAAAAGGTTAAATACAATATCAATCATGTCACACATACACAAACTCACAAGAAATGGTGGCACATGGGGAAGAAGATCGCTGAGAACAAAGGAACATGTCTGGCTACATGGGCCTGGACTCCAGGAGTCAGCCTAACTCTAGCCACCAATAGTCACATGCAAACAATAAATGACTGAATTTTACATTGAATACAAGGCCATTCATAAGCCCCTAAAATTAATAAACAGCACAGCAGCAGCGTGAATGTGAAAAATACATTAAAAATACTCCCAAAGCCTACTGCAGGGAAGACTAGGCCCCAAATAGCAACATAACAGTGCATGAAATATTTACTAACAAATCTGTGCAAAGTTTACAAAAAACATAAGGAAAAAGGGAAAATGTATTTCATCAACAAACTTTATTACGATCACACAGATCCTAAAAAGTATACAACACAGGTAGTTTTTCCTTTAAAAGACATACACCAACGATACAATTTAAGAGGTAAAGGTTGAGATGAATCAATAAAAACATTAATACAAATTCAGAATAAAAGGGCTCCAAGAACAATTGAAAAGTGCAACGTGCAGAAGCAGCCAAATATATAATAAAAGTTAAAGTGCTTAGTGCTCATGCTTACACAGCCATTGATAGACAATTGCATGAAATTCAAGTCAAGCAGCACTTTTTAAAATGAGGTATCTCCCATACATATTTTCCTACGTCTAGTCCAAAGGGCATGCCAAAATCTAGCAAGACCAAATACAGTGGATTGACGAATGTCAGTGCACAAAAATCTTAGAACCTCTAAATAATGCTCCCGTCCTGTTAGAAAACATAGCGGGACAATCCATTTTTTCCTCAAGGACTGGTAGCTCGGGCAAAAAAAGAGTAGATGGACTACGGATTCTGGACTTCCATGACATGCAGGGCAGAGATCAGCCAAATCATTACAGCTAGACCATTTTGAGCAAAAGAGTTTAGTGGGCAGAGATTTATAACGAAACTGCAGAAAAAGTTTCCGTGCCATCGGAGGAACAATTTCGTCGATGGTTGGCTCAAAAAGCGGAGAACATTTAAATTTGAGAAAGTCTTTTGTCAGGGTAGATTCTGAAGCTGTAAGATCTTCTGTTAAAATAGATTTCCAAAGCAGTTCTTTCATTCTTACTCTTGGGGTTTGCCTCATGCTTTCCGGATTTGACCAAAAGGCATCCAAACCCAATTTTGCTAGAGCTTTCCGTAGGGTGGTAAACCAATTTATTGTTGATGCCTTTGGGAATCTTAGGATGTCTAACAGGGTCTCACGGTAAGATTCAAGCTCTTCTACAGTCCACAACCTGAACCAGAACATTATCAATCAGTAAATTACCTTGTGTTTCAGTTGTCTGTGTGCCAGATCCATGTACAAAAGTTTCAGGGGGGTGCTAGGGGGGAGGTCAACCAAGGATCTTAAAAAACGATTTTCCACAACTATTAAAGGCGATATATTTCCTATCCCCCACAGCTCTACACCATACAATATGCTCCCCAGTACCTTAGAGTTGTAAATTTCAAGTGCAGGAGCAATCTGCCGTGACACTGTTTTTCTGTGTATCTTACTAATATGGTTACATTGAAAGATTTGATGTAGCTTAGCCTTCTCCTTGTGTGCGTCCCAATTTACTGATGGGGTTACACGAATTCCTAAATAATCAAAAACGTCTACTTGTTCAAGTAAAGTGCTACCTGCCCGGATGGATCTACTAGAGCGTTTATTCCCTCTCTTATTAAAAATCATAGACTTAGTTTTTCCCTCGTTTAAAAACAACCCCCTATCATTACAAAACTGTATAAAATCATTTAAAAGTTGTTGGAGGCCCTGGGGAGATTTAGAAATTAAAAGAGTATCGTCCGCAAATAACAGGGCGGGAACTCTTCTATTGTTTATGTTCGGGGCATCGCAACCATCCCTGTCCAAAAAATCAATAACCCCATTAATAAAAAGAGTGGGCACCAACACACAGCCCTGCCTCACTCCACAATTTACAGGGAAGGTGTCTGTTACTTCATTATTGGGGCCCCACCTAACCTGGGCTGTATTGGAGGCATGTAATCTAGTTAGAATGTCTAAAAGATTTGGAGGCAGGCCCATTTCTTTCAGTACTCTCCACAGCTTGGCCCGGGGCACTGAGTCAAAGGCTGTGTGCAAGTCAACAAAGGCCACATATAGTTTTCCCCCTTTGACATCCACTTTCTTCCAATAGATACAGATAAAACGAAAAACCTGGTCTAAGGTGCTAACTTTAGAACGGTAGCCCGCTTGAAGATCACTTAAAATATGGAACTCCATCATCCAATCTTGGAGCCTCCCCAAAACTAGTTTACAAAAATTCTTTTGGAGAGAGTCAATTAGACTTATCGGCCTGTAGCTCGATGGCTTAGTTTTGTCACCTTTCTTGTAGATGGGCACAATTTCTGCAACCTGCCACGATAACGGTACAGGTGCTCCGGACAGGATCAAGTTTGATAACATGTTTATGTACGAGCCCCATAAAAATCTATCCTCTTTATACAAGTCATTGGGGATTTTGTCTGGACCTGGGGCATGCGCTAGGAAACAAGATGAGATCGCCAAATCAGTTTCTGCCATAGAAAAGCTCAGGGGCTCAAAATCCCCACTCACCCCCCCAGCTGGAAACACACCCATCTCACCACTAACGTGACTATCTTTTGCATAGAGAGACCCAAAATAAGCCATCCATTCATCAGGCTGTATGTTAAATTCCAACATTGGTTTCTCTCCCTTAAGCCAGTAAGTTGCCTCTCTCCAAAAGGTCTTTTGGTCTTTGTCATTTAATGCTGTGTGTAAAGTTAGCCATAGCGAACTCTCATACTCCCTTTTGGCACTGGTAATAGCCCGCCTATACTTGTCTCTGCAAGTCACAATCTCAGGGTGCACCTTGCGCTTTACAGCCCTAATAAGCTCTCCCTTAGACCTTCTACAGTCCTGATTGAACCAGGAACTTGAAGAATTTTGCTTAGTACCAGTACAGTGGCTACCACTTCCCGGTACTTTAGCAGGCCGACTAAGCAATTCCCTAACCTCGTCAAAGAGATGCTCGTGGCATAAACATAAATTCTTTACAGCATCTTTACTGGGGATTTTAGCTAAGTACTCTATTAGATCCAATGTTTTTTTCTTAACTAAATCTAGCACTTCCGGATGCTTTTCTACCCAGCCCCACTTAACCGATCGCTGGTTATTTGTGATTGATAGCACTCCCAGGTCACGATGGCCATTTGGGTTGGTCTGTGCATTACCTAACACAGATAGAGAAAGTGCAAGCGCATTATGGTCACTTTCAAGTCTATTTTCCACTATCATATCATCACGTACAGACCATAGGTTAGGAGTTATTAAACAATAATCTATTATACTATTGTGATTTGGTCTGTTATACGTATGGGCCCCATTTGGATCTGATCTGGTTCTCCCATTTGTTGCTCGTAGGTCATGCTGGAGCGTTAGTGCAAACAGCTGACCACCTCTCTTCGTCCATTTAACCTTGGGTAGGTTTAGTGGCTGGATTGACCATTCCCTATCCCACTCTTCTGTCAAATCTGGGGCGGTTAGAGCGAGGGGCTCAAAGGTACAATTAAAATCACCAGCCACTATGGTGGGGATGTTATCCAGATACTTGACTAGAACATTGTCCAATATACAGAGAGTCTCAGTTTCCTCCCCAACTGAGTTCACCCTATTATATACATTAAAGAATTTCCCCTTCCAACCACTGGATAGGGACAGCTCAAAAGCCAAAATGTCCTGCGAGTCTACATGAAGGTGCTTGATTTTAATCCCTACAGCATTCTTTAACCAAACCATCAGACCTCCCACGGGACGTCCCCGCATCTTCCTGGTAGCAGCGATGGCAGGGGCAGAATAGCCACATCTATGGGGGGTGGATAAGCTCCAGGTTTCCAGCATCAGAAAATGTATTTATAACCCCAGGCCTTCACCATCCCTTTAAACAACTTAATCCAAAAAGTGCCCCAACTCCTAACTCCAGGCCATCTAAAAATACACAAACAAAAAGAAAGAAAAAAACAAAAATGGATCAAAAACAGTAATCCCTGTCCTCCCTCAAACAACAAACATTTTATAAAGTAATGCTTTGAACTTTCTTGATTTTTCCCAAAAAGTAAAAATTCAAAAGGTATGGACTCAGCAGAGATTGCAGACAAAAGAGAGTAATACTTTCTCCCTAAAATCCAAATCCAAAAAGACCAACGGTAGAACTAAGCAGAGGGAGGAGTCTCAGTACAGGAAGACGTTGTTGCTACTGTAGCCTACCACTCTCTATGGCACTTTCCTCCTATTAAAAAAAAAAGAAAAACGTGTTTTGCTCTAAAAAAATTACCTGAATAGTCTGTTCAGGTAAAAATTCAACTTGTAAATGTAATTTCAAGATGATTTTCTGGTCACTTATGTTAAAAGAACTGCTGCTCACGTTTGAATTTATAGTTTTGTGCTAACAAATTACCTGAACAGTCCGCTTGGGTAAAAATCCATTTTCAGTGTTAAAGGAACTGCTGCTCCCAATGGGAAGATGCTCCTCGCGTTCGTGATGATCAAGTTGTTTTCATGCATCTTGTGTTACAATTTCACTCTGAATGGGATTTTGGTTAAGTGATGTGATGTAATGGCATAATAACTTGTAAATTACGTGCAAATTTAGTTACATGAAATTTCTGAAATTATGCAGGCATAATTAAAATTTGGCCTAGGTTTATTTTTGACATTGCATTTGCACCTATCCATATTTTGTTTTTCTTATTTTATTGCCATTTATCCATATTTACTAGTATACTTTTATATTTATTTATTTCATCTGCATCTGGCCCTGCCCAGTGCCTGGAAGGGTTGTTTTGATCCCCGTCCAACTTCAATCCCTTCTCACCCCCAACCACCTTTCACAAGGGCTGCAGAGAATTTTGTGGGGCCCTACAGTGATCTCCACACCGCCCGCACAGGGTGGTTTGTCAAATCACTTCCCCAATCATCAAACCTCACATGCATTTACAAGGACATGGGTGGGTCTGTTGGTGGCCCTTGGCGTCCTTACCTTGTCTTGTCGGTTGGAGCAGAGTCCTCCACAAACTGCAAAAGGGCATCTCACAGCTAACTCAGGCCACCACACCGGGGCAGCTGTCAGCCACCCAAGTTCTCCTGCACTTGCAGAGAAGCATGTGGGAGATGGAGATGGAAGACCAAAGCAACTGACTGCTGCCCAGGTGTCATGTTTGCAACTTAGACAATGATACCATTGCAGCTGTTAGATATCCCAGTCCTAAATTCAATACAACATAGAAGGTAGTGATGGTTCAACAGGATTGCACATCAGTCATAGACAATAAATTATTTTGATTTCTCAACAGATGCTAATAGTATTGGTGCCCCTCAAGGTAACCGTATAAAGACACCCCACTACCACAGATGTCACCCCACAGGAGTTACTAAGAGCTCCCGTGCAAAGCTTTAAACAAAACACTTTACCTCGGCACTCTTCAAATATTTCACAGTTGTCATATAATATGACACAATTATAATTCAGCAAATAGTGTGATTACTCACAGGAACCCAATCCATACAATTAGTCTGCTGCACAAAAACATTTAATATCAAATGAAGGCGTTTTATACAAATTTACACAACCAATAGCCAGGGTGTGATCCAATACACAACCAATACACAAACATATATTTGTTAACAAAAATTCTATTATCATTAGTGAATCCACGGAGGTCAAGATCGTATGGCCTCTCTGTTGGGAATGATGGAAAACAGCCGACACGTGTTTCGTTACATGGTAACTTCTTCAAGGCTTAACGTATGGAAGATTGTAGGTCCAAGAAGATTTGAATTTTTTCAAAATGCTAATATCTATTCTTTTGTAACAATGAAAGATTTGAAACACCCTGTAAAAGTCCCCAAAGTAGGGGTGTTCTCCAATGGTAGAATTCGTTCAAGCAGGTAAGTCTCCTAGCGTAGATACATATTCTATAATGTGCTAATATCCCACTTGTATTATGCTGAAATAGGAAAAAGGCGCAGTTGCGTTAGTCTAATAGTCTTGTATTCGATGAAATAGAAGGCTGTGATAAGCCTCTCTGGAAACGGCGCGTAGATCGTATTTCGGCGCCGTATCCCCGTATCGTTTGGGGATACGACGCCGAAATACGGTCTACGCGCCGTTTCCAGAGAGGCTTATCACAGCCTTCTATTTCATCGAATACAAGACTATTAGACGAACGCAAGTGCGCCTTTTTTCCTATTTCAGCATAATACAAGTGGGATATTAGCACATTATAGAATATGTATCTACGCTAGGAGACTTACCTGCTTGAACGAATTCTACCATTGGGGAACACCCCCTTCTTTGGGGACTTTTTACAGGGTGTTTCAAATCTTTCATTGTTACAAAAGAATAGGATATTAGCATTTTGAAAAAATTCAAATCTTCTTGGACCTACAATCTTCCATACTTTAAGCCTTGAAGAAGTTACCATGTAACGAAACACGTGTCGGCTGTTTTCCATCATTCCCAACAGAGAGGCCATACGATCTTGACCTCCGTGGATTCACTAATGATAATAGAATTTTTGTTAACAAATATATGTTTGTGTATTGGTTGTGTATTGGATCACACCCTGGCTATTGGTTGTGTAAATTTGTATAAACGCCTTCATTTGATATTAAATGTTTTTGTGCAGCAGACTAATTGTATGGATTGGTTTCCTGTGAGTAATCACACTATTTGCTGAATTATAATTGTGTCATATTATATGACAACTGTGAAATATTTGAAGAGTGCTGAGGAAAAGTGTTTTGTTTAAAGATATCCAAGTCCTCCTTGTCTTGCAATCAAGTGTGGAAGAAAGAAGTCCGGAACATCTGACAGCTGCCTCAGTGATAGCACATAATTTCAAAGCAGAATGTGGGCATTCAGCCCTTTTAATTCTCTGAAAGGGAGGTGGTCTCCATCCAGGTGAGTCCTAGTGCAGTCATGCCTAGACTCTTAGCCAGGCTTGCACCCTGCTCATACTAGGTAAGACACAAAGGGCACATGCATCAACATAAGGAATTGCGATTCCTAAATAGCGATTTTTAAGGAATCGCTATTTAGGAATCGAAATTCCCTATGCATGTAGGAATCGCAAAATAAATTGCGATTCCTACACATTACCTAATAGCGATTTGCAAATTGCGAATCGCTATTAGCTAATGTCACTCCATTCATTCCTTTGGGCCTACAGGCCCATAGGAATGAATGGGAATGCATTCGCAATATGCGATTACCAAATTGGTAATCACAAATTGCGAATGCAATTGCAAGGGTGCCAGGGGGCCTAAGGCCCCCTGATGCACCCCCCCAAAAGGTAAGTGTGCACATGTGGCGCACACACATGCCCTAAGGGCATGTGTGTGCGCCACATGTCACTTTGAAAAATGCACTTTTGTGCATTTTTCAAAGATTTTGCAAATTACCATCAACTTGTAGTTGATGGTAATTAGCATTTCCTAAACGCGAAGTTGCATTTAGGAAAGGCTTGATGCATCTGAAATAGGCAATCGCAATTTGCGATTCCCTAAATGCATTCGCAAATTAGGTATTCGCAATAAATTGCGATTATCTATTTTGCGAATGCATTCCCTTTGATGCATCGGATAAGGCATTTTACCGGTCGCAAACGGGACGATTTTGCGACTCGGCCCGTTTGGGACCGGTAAAATGCTTGATGAATGTGGCCCAAAATGATTGACTACTACCCTGCCAGAATAAGACTGATGAAGCCTACCTCACATCACCCTACTACCCTCACTCCTCAATGCAAGTCCAGACCTATAATTTACATCTCAGACTCCCTTGCTGCATCCTATGTAAATCAGGTTAAATAGTCCTTCCCTCCCTAGCCTTTCTCCGGGACATTTCAGGTGAGCGAACACAGAAGAAACTTTGCAGAAGGCAGGCATTATTTTGGTCGAGGGTTCCTCCGCTGGTATGGACAGAACACTAGCATCCTAATGACTTTAAAGTAGGACTGTTCCCTCACTGTTATGCAGGTTTATGTATCATTATTTTATAAACTCTTGTTCAAATTCAGTCAAATCACAAAATGTGTACTATAGTTATAATTGTTACCCTAAGGCAATTACATTATTCCAACTTTTGACCATTTCAGAGTATACATTGCTTTAACTTTATAAAAATCAAATGAGGTATCATTCCATTCTGGGTTCTAATTACGTTACAAGCCCCTTAACCTTTTGCTGTGTCGATGTTCTCATAAAATCATAAAATTTAAATACCATAATATATTATTAAAATCCATATATTATTTAGTATGTATATCTTCCTTGTTACTCTCTGTGGGTCTGATTCACAAAGGTAAATTTACACTTTTGTGTAAGTTAAAGATTTTTGCAATTGACAAAGGTATTTTACTAGCAGTATCTTTACAACTGCAGAGTCTCTGCACTCTGGCAGAGACTCCGCACATAAAAAGCATGGACATAATTTGGGAGTAGTCAGGGGTCGCAGCTCCGACCTCTAACTTGCTCCCTGCTACTCCTGGCACTTGTTTTGCGACCCCTGCCCAGAGAGGGGGCAATGAGGCAAGGGGTCGCAAAGGAAGTGCCAGGGGTAGCAGGGAGCAAGTTAGAGGTCAGAGCTGTGACCCCTGACTACTCTCAAATGACGTTCATGATAAAAAAAGATTGGCAGTCGTAAAGATACTACTCATAAAATTACTTTATGAATGGCAAAAATCGTAAACACACAAAAGTGTAAGTTTACCTTTATGAATCAGGCCCTGAGTGTGGATATTCATAAAGTCTGTATGAGCTGCTCATGTATAGATAGTTGATGTGTGCTTGTGCATGTGTGTATGTTTGATATTACCAAAGTTAGAGGTGGGCGAGTCAATAAATTTACAGGAAGAGCTGAGCCAAGGGTCTGACTGAGCCCTCCGAGCCAAGCCTCAAGCTGAGCCCTGAAAAAAGTTGCCACATAAATCATACAACAAACAACATGTAAAAATACCATAATGTTTCTTCAAAAATCAAAAAGTGTATTTCTTTAACATTCGGAAGCTTCTCGCTTCAGTACATCTGATTATATGACTGCATTTAGAGACATTTATTAATGAAAAGTGTTACCATTTAAACATTCCTGCCCCCTCCCCTTGCCCTGATAACAATGCTATTGGTGGACAAAGGGGCAAGTCACGTGTCATGGGTACTCTAAAATATGTGGCCCAGATTCTTAGATGGAGCAATATTCTAATCTATTAAATCAAATACAAGAAGTTTTCGCACAGCGCACATCCTAAACTTGCATATTTGAAGGAGATCTCATATGTGATCATTAAAAAAAAAGTCTCTGTAAAATAAAATATTTTTCAAGGATCACACCATTTTATGAAGCCGGGAAGCCGGGAATGGTCCTAGGTTTCTAATTGCACATTGTACAGTTCATCCACTAAATGAGTATCTCTCTTCTCGTGACCCTTTTACATCAAAGGTTACTACTCTGCCTATTATTCTTGGCGCACCAGGGTAGAGAATAGGTGGCAAACAGAAGCAACATGAAAGCTTGGCTCGAGGTACCAAGAGGAGATCAAGCTAATCCGGAGCCTGGCTTCAGGCTCAAGCCTGGCTCGAGCTTTAAGTGGCTCATCCAGGTCTAGTCAAAATTATAGATAAGTTCAGGAGACAGTGAGAGTCCTTTTGGAAGATGGTGTACTGAACAAGCGTACATAAAGAATCATGGTCACCTCAGCACCATTTTGTCATTACACAACATTTTGGGATTGATTTCGAATTACAGTATTTTGTTTCCAGCCTGCTCTTTGTGCTTCTTTGGCGTACTTGCCTTGCACTGCAGTCAGAAGCAGGGAGTGTGGCAAATAGCGCAAGGTGACTTTGGTGACCTGGACTTTGACGTTCCAAAAGTGCCACTGCATCCTTAGAGCTGCAGTCTAGCAGCAGTGAAGTGTGGTTTCACACAATAACTAGGTGCCCAATATGAGGATATATCCACCACCAATCACTTAATTTTACTATACCCTTGAGTTGCGTCCAGCATGAGGGGGTAGTGTGATTGTGCAAGTTTGACTGTTCCCTATAAACCATGTCCCCTTTAAGCAGTAAGGAGTGACGCAGATACCTTGTTCAATTGCAGATTCCTTCCTATTGGTGGTTACTTGTTAACCTTTTGCCTAAGTGCAAATGTGCAGCCAGGTCTATGGGCAGTTTTCTGCAGACACTTATCTGCACTTCCTTTTCAAGCCCTTAAATGCTTTTAAGTTGTTTTTTTAACTCAAGAATATTACGCAATTTGACTCTGTGTTCGGTAGTAGTTTGCATCTACATCAGCTCTTCCCATTGCATTTTCTTCTATACAATTTGTGTATGTTCTGTAAAAGAAAAGAGACTCTTAGTGAAAAGAAGTCGGACACATGTATAATGCACAACTAGCCAACAAGCATCAAAATAAGTAAAGGCAAATGTGCCAAATCAACATACTAGAGCTTCTCTCACTTGGAGCAACTCAATGCTAAAATACATATAGTTTAGTGCTACATATATATACTTACTCAGTACCAATAAATAGAAGCAAAGACACTAGACAGACAGAAACCTACAGATAGACACTAATGCTAAAGTGCCAGGCTCTTCTTGTTGGAACAAAAGCAAGAACACCTTGAGAAGATGTTACAAGTTTCTTGAGCAGCTACGCTTCCTAGAACAGTTAAGCTAAAATGTGCAATCTACAACACAGGATAACAAAATAGTAGTTTGTTTAAAATATATATAAATGTGCAAAAACGTTAAGACTTTTGTGAGCGTCAAGCAGATACAAAAAGGAAAGTGCAATTAATAAACAACACATTAGCACATGTTAAGACACAAATGTGGATCACGTTCTCACAGTACACAAGTCTCACAAACTGAGAAAGTTTATTATGTGAAGAAAAATGTAAATAGTATTGAAATAAGATATGACAGGGGAAGACTTAGATTTATTGGTTGATATGGGTTTGGGGAATGTAAAGAAAAGTCTAATAAACGGCCTGAGTTAGAGTTCGGCAGAATGGTTACTCAATCACAAACGTGACAGATATCCCATCCTCCGTATTGCAAGTGCATTAAAGCCAGTGACACTTGTAATAGGATGGACAGAATATCTGTCACTTTCTGACGGAGTAATCCATCAGCCAAACTCTAAATCAAGCCCAAAATATGTTGTGAAATTAGATGTTCAACCTATGAATTTCTTAGCTGAGGCTTGTTCTAGAGAAGTAGCAGTTTGATGAAATGCAAAGATTGAAATAGTTACAGTGAACTGACTTTAAATCAGTAACTCCTGTGGTCATATTGTGAAAAGTAACTGTACTTTGAGACAACTAAGCAATTTAAATAAAGTCAAGTACAAGGAGGAGATAGAAAGTGGGATGGAATCAACAGTATGTGATAGGAATAATATTGCATCCAGGGAATAAACCTATGTGCTTAGTAATGGCAGGGCATTACAAGAATATAACAAAGTATTCGGGAAGAGTTGTGAATTTAATGCAAACCAACATAATATCCTGTAAAACATAAATATTGGAATAACCATTTTTCTTCAAATAATGAAATGACCGGAATTTTACAAAAATAGTGCACTGAAAGTATAATTGAACTGGCTAACTCTTCAGTTTGGTTAACGCTTGTGGTGATAGCCCACAAAAAATCTGGTGACTTAAAATGTTGTGTAGATTTATACAGTCTCAGTAAAAATACCTGGGTAGACTGAGGACCTTTTAAACAATTTAAAGAACTTCTGGTGGCCCTATGAATGGGTCTGGTTTTTAGCAAATTACATTTTACTGTGCCAACCTACTTGGCGAAGTTACTTAATGATTATCGACCACTAACCACATTTTAAAACCTGTAATTGTGCTTTTCAGTTCTGCTGTATGCCTTTTGGCTTAAGTTCCACAGAGGCAGTTTTCAAACATTGATTAAGTACATGGTATAGAAATACAAGGTGTACACAATGGTCAAGATGGTGTATTCATTTATGCAGAATGAGAACAGGAACATAACAGCATGTTGAATGAGATGTTGTTAAGAATCATAGAAAATGAGTTACTCATGAAAAAAAGAAATACCAGTTCAAAGGCTAGATGCAGAATATATTGGACTTGTTATTAACAAATGTGGAATTACACAAAAAACAACATTATGTCTCCCATTGTCAAAGCTCGTTTTCTTCAAAACAAGGAGGAAATCATATAATTTTATGTATGAGAGTATTACTTGCTGCTTGATTTGCTATTCTGCGGCCAAAATTTAACCTATTTCGGTGCAATTTACTGAGGGCAAAGACTTAAAATGTGTAAGGCATGCAAGAGCACCATGGAGTATATCATGCCTCAGTTTTACAATCCTGCTGTGATGAAAAAAGATGTTGCTGTAACTGTAAATATAATTGCTAAGGGGCTGGAGGCAGCTTTAATGCAGGTAGATAGCATAGATTAAAAATGCTGCATGTGCTTCCAGAGTATTATATGGGAAGGAGAAGCAATACTTTACTGGGAGGGAAGTTCTTGACATGCATGTTGGCTGTACAAAAATTCAAACATTTTTATCTGCCAATCTATGTAAAGAACACTTGTGAATACTAATGGGAGCTGTTACAGGGAATGTTTCAGAAAGAGAATTGAAATTGACATCCAAACAAAAAAAGCATTTTTTTTAAGTAAAAGGCGTATTGAGGGCTCCAATGAATGAGCGTGAGGACTAACTTTCAGGGTGACGGTGTGTCACATGATGACATCCAAATTACTGCTAGGTCCAAGGCAAGAGCTTGGAATAGGATTCATGAAATCTATGAAAGATATTTAGATGAAATGCAATATGCCTTGGTACTAACTGACTACTACAAAAGATGGATGAACAACGATCTTTTATCAAGTTATACCATCGATGGGGTAATTTAATTTTTTAGCAGGGAATGAGGGAAGTGAATGAGTACAATTCTCATCACCGGCTGCGCGAGATTTGATGAGGGGGAGTGTTATAATGCACATTAGAACATTGGAATGTTGGGAGCTCCATTGAAAACAATAGAGTGCTCCGGGCTTCTAATGGCAGGTAGAAGCCCGGAGCTCCAACATTCTAATGTTGTAGTTCACAGCTGTTGCTGTGAACAAAGGCCTTACGGAGCCCGAGGGGATTTCAATCCCCTCGGGCTCCATGAGGCCTTTGATTTATTTGTTAGAACATTCTGCCCTCTGGGGGCGTGGCTTGGACGTCGGAGGGAATGGCTGCCTAGCTCCGCAGCTCGGCACATCGTTAGGGGGATAATAATATATACGAGCGCAAATGGGCGACCAGGACGACAGCAAACACGAGGCTTCCGCTGCTGACACAACGGAGACTTGATTGTGTCCAGCCATAGCGGAATCGGAGGAGTGGAAGCAGGTTTTGCAGGCTTTCTGCGGAGGGAAGCGCGCGCCCGTCGGAGCTCGCAAAATGGCGCTGAAGCTCGCCGGGAAGCAAAACGGAGCCTGCACAATGAATGCGACCTGCTAAGGAGATGTTGATCAGCGCCGATGCCGAATATCAGCTAGTGCCTATTGCCAGCCGGTAAGAGCTAGTACGAGCGCTCTTCTAACGCCGCCTGTTACTCGAGAGGGCCCACTACGTTCTGCCTGACCCTAAAATGGCCGCCAACGCTCGGCGTTTTCTCGTCCTCATTGCCTAATGCACAGTCTTAGAACACGATTCTCAGAGCGACCAGCTCCAAAATTATCCCTATGATGCCAAATCGTTCCATCAGCTCTTACATTGGCTGATAAAATCAACAAGACCAGCGGCAGAGCCAGCAATAAGCCACAACTGCAGATGCATATGAGAGTTTATGGGAGTGCCTGTGTGGGTGCCTTTGTGAGTGCCATTTCTGGGAACATTCCTGGGAACTTCCAGATCCTTTACCCCCACCTTAGTCCCTGCCTCAATTGCTAAGCCCAACAACAAAGACAGCAAAGCCAGCAAAGCCAGCAAGAGCCAGCAAAGTCAGCAAAGCCTGCACCCATTCACGGTTGCTTTGTGTCTGTCCACCTAATACTTACCTAATACCTACCTTGACAGCAGAGCAGAGCTGGGACGACTCACAAACAAGATACAGGGACCTTCTGTCTGCGCAACAGCCCAAGAGACTATAGTCCCTCTTACATACCACCTGGGCAAGCTCCGACAAAAAGAACGCCTCTAAAAGCGCAGCTGCCCCTCAAAGAAAGGCAGGATCAACCAGGCTATACCAGCCCCAACCAGCCTTAACCTAGCACGCTAGGGCGCTTTATATTGATACAATAACCAGGACTTAGACATACGGCAGATTTGGTTCGACATAGGTAATACTGGCGGCGAATAAGGAGGAAAAACAGAACACAACAAGCAACAAGAGAAAGACGAAACTGGGAGAGTTCTGCCAGGTGGAGCCAAGTGGAGCCAACACACATCAAAATGGCGGAGGAAAAAAATAGGAACACTAAGAAGGTCAGACCGGACCCCACCACCTCGGACTCGCCTATTAAGGCCAAACCGGACATCCATAGCACTATGGAAATGATACTAAAAAAATTAGCGGAGGTCCATGACCTAGCAAAATCTACAAAACAGAACACAGACGCCATGCAGCTGGAACTCACGGCAATTAGAGCTGACATGAATACAATGAATGTGCGATTGGATGATGCGGAACAAAGGATAAGTGCCACAGAAGATATCACGACTCAGGCCTGCAAAGAATTGGTGCACCTCCATAAAATCACCGACTCTCTGAAAAGACAGAACGCAGAATTGGAAGACAGAAATAGAAGAGGGAACATACGAATTTTTGGCATCCCAGAAAAATCGGAGGAGGACGCGGGGTCTTGTGTGGCCTTCCTGGAATCATGGATTCCCATGATAACGGGGATAAAATTCAGTCCCGGCTTGGAGCTGGACAGAGCGCACCGAATCCCTACTTTTGCCAACCCGCACAGAATTGGTACCAGACCGATGATATGTAAACCACTCCGCTTCCAACACACAGAAGCCATCCTAACATATGCCAGGAAATCACACCAAGTAACTTGGGAGGGCAGGAAGATCACATTCACGCAGGACTATTCTAAAGACACCGTCGACTTACGGAAAGGATTTCTCCAACTACGCGACAAACTGAGAGAGAGGAAGATCCTCTTCTCATTCATTGGTCCCTCGAGGTTTCGAATTATGGACAATGGCAGAGCAATGATCTTCACAGATCCTCAAGTACTGGCGTCACATCTTGAAGGGGCCCCGCCCCAAGAAATGGATCTTGCTACATGACTTTCCAATAAGAGGAAGACGTGATATCCTTTTTACCCTAATTTAGATATTCACAGCTCAGTGGTTTTTGTTTGCATGAGACTTGATATCCTGTTTCTACCCTAGCCGGGAGGTTGATTCCTCAGTTAGTTTAAGTATTAACCATGACAGTTACTGTACTGAGCGTAGAGGGAAAACTGAGACCGACTGTCATGTTTACTTTCATACTTGATGTCAAGTTCGAATATGTGGGATCTTGTTGAGGTTTGGATGGGACCACTAGGTTCCAGTACAGCGCAGCACAGCGTTGTAATCACGTTATATATGTTCTTTAAAAGCTGGAAATCTGATTCTGGTTTTGCCATATATATTTTCATACTTAGTGTTAAGACCAAATTTGTGAGGTCTTGTAGGATTATGGTAGAATAACTAGGTTACAGCACAACGATGTAATGAGCAAGACGGAATTCTAAATCTGACTCTGACATATTTGTCTTCATACTTGATACTAAGGCCAAATTTGTGAGGTCTTGTTGAGGTTGCGTTGGGATGACTGGGGTCCGGCATAGCGTAGCACAACGTTGTAACCACGTTATATATGTTCTTTAAAAGATGGAAACCTGAGTCTGATTATGCCATAGTTACTTTCATATTTAGTGTTAAGACCAAGTCTGTGGGGGTCTTGTTGAAGTTACATTGGGACCACTAGATCCCAGCACAATGTTGTAATCACGTTATATATGTTCTTTAACATCTTCGCAGCAATAACCATGCGGGGAAAGGCTTTAGTAAACATGTTAATTCACAAATTTACTTAAATATTCAATTGTTCAACTGTTCAATATCCAATTCCCCTATCGGTCTGCCGACAGTCGGTTCTGTCGTCGCAGCCCCTACACTCGAATTTTCTTTGGGGATGAGAGGGAGGGGGGGAGGGAGGGGAGGGTGGTAGTAGATGGGGATTTAGGAGGGGAAGTAGAAACTGAAAAGGTTGTTCCTAGCTTATTTATTTTTCTTCTATGCTTATTCTTCTGTTTATGGTCATATTCATATTTATTATTTCAATTATGTTTTTTTGCTACAGTAGGCACACATCATGACACACATGAAACACACCAAGGCACAGATTTTCTGACAACCAGCACGATCTTAGGACCGGAGTCAGTAAATATCACCCGATATCATTACTCCCACATCATAGCCCTAACGAACAATGTAGCGATACATCAGCCCATATGATGCCTCAGCACACAACTCTCACGGAGGATCTTAACATCGTTTCATTGAATGTTAAGGGCCTAAACCACCCGATGAAACGTAGGAAAATATTCGATTACTTAGCAAAAACTAAAGGAGACATTATTCTTCTCCAAGAAATAAAACTGTCCAAAGAGGACATAAGTTTCATCAAATACAATTGGATTTCTCATCTGACCGCCTCACCGGCGTCCCACAAAAAAAAAGGAGTTATCACCCTCATCGCCAAAAAATCAAACATTTCACTTGTTTCCCATACACACGATGACGAAGGTAGATTGTTAGTCACACATCTACAAAGGGGAGAGGACCTTATTCATGTGATCAATATATACGGTCCAAACTCTGATGAACCTCAATTCTGGGAAACAGTCTCGAATACCATAGCAAATCTGCCCCAGGACGACCTTCTGGTGGTGGGTGGGGACTTTAACATGCCACTAGACCCCCTCCTGGATAGACAATCAAAGTGCAAATTTCACCCGTCTCGATCGCACGACATACTGCGTAGAATTTGTACTAGATTCAACTTGAAAGATACCTGGCGCCTACAACACCCTGATACAAGGGATTACACATTCTATTCGGCCCCTCACAACTCCTACTCTAGAATAGACTATATTTTAATATCCTCCACATTTACACACTACCTAGATCAAACAGATATAGCCCCGATTCTCATATCCGACCATTCATGTATACACACCACACTCGCAGGCACTCACCCCACATCGCCCCCGAAGAGATGGCGCTTTAACGAGGAAATACTGTCAGACCCTGAAAACAAAGCGAAAATTGACAATGCGATTAAAGAGTATATAGAATTGAACGATCTCCCAGAGATCCCCATATCTACCTTCTGGGACGCTCTTAAAGCCACCATTAGGGGCGTTATTATCGGAATTAAGGCCCAAATAAATACAAAATTAAATCTAGAACTTAAAAATCTAGAATGTGAGATTAAGACTCTGGAAAAAAAGCACTCGGAGCGAGTGGAGGATCAGGCTATCCTAAACGCGTTGACCAAAAAGAAGTACGAATATAATACAATTATAAGCAGAAGGGCTGGTGTCTGGATCAACAAATTCAAGGCGCTCCAACTTTGTGAGGGCAACAAAGCGGGGAAGTTATTGGCCTCCTACCTTAAGCATAAACAGAGACAATTCACGATCTCCTCGATTAAAGATGACAAGAATATCACCCACACCAAACATAGCGAAATTTTGGATACCTTCCAAACGTTCTACAAGGACCTCTATAGTAACAGTTTAATAGTCAACTCAGATGCCTGCGAACAATACTTACAGTCATTAGACCTCCCCAAACTTTCAAACACAGATAGCTCAAAGCTGGGGGCACCTATCTCGGATCTAGAGATATCGTCGGCGATAAAAACACTTAAAAGTAACAAAGCTCCAGGGCCAGACGGCTTTTCTGCCTCTTTTTATAAGGAATTTGGCACTTCACTCCAGCCGACGTTAAATAGGCTCTTCAACTCTGTAGCCCATGAGGGCAACATTACTAACTCAATGAGGGAAGCCAATATCATTGTCATACCCAAAGAAGGCAAGGACCCGCTCCTACCCAAAAACTATCGACCAATTTCCTTAATAAATGTAGACTGTAAGATCTATGCCAAAGTCCTAGCAAATAGATTAAATAAATTTCTTCCCTCTCTGATCAGCAACTCACAGGTGGGTTTTCTCAAACATCGTATGTCTAATGACAACACTAGACTACTATGTCACATCTTAGAAAAGGCCAAAAACGCTCCGACACCCCTAATTGCTATCACGCTAGACGCGGAAAAGGCGTTTGATAGAGTGTCATGGCAGTTTCTGAGACAATGTATGCAAACTTTCAACCTAGGTGAACCATTCATCTCCATGGTAATGGCCTTATATGTTAACCCGACGGCCAGGATAGCCATTAATGGCACCCTATCGGATTCATTCCAGTTAGAACAAGGAACTAGACAGGGCTGCCCCCTCTCTCCGGCTCTCTTCCTCCTAGCATTGGAGCCGCTGATCCAAGACATTAAGCTCCATAAGGACATCACCGGGGTTCTCTTTGGCGACTTGCGAGTAAAACTAGCCGCATATGCGGACGACATATTGATCATCACGGAACAACCGGAAGAATCCATCATAGGCCTGATGACCACGATAGACGCATACTCTAGACACTCTGGTTACAAACTCAATCGCGATAAATCTGAGGTCAAACCGCTTAATGTACATAGTACGCGTGAAATGCTAGGCAACTCGGGCCTCACATGGCAACCGAACCATATCAAATACCTGGGGATAGAATTCTGCTCCACTATTCTAGAGACACTCCAACATAACGAGACCAAAACACTGGAAAAGATCAAATCATTATTGGATGCCTGGTCACCCAGATTCATAACTTGGTGGGGCAGAGTTGAAACCATAAAAATGATGGTCTCCCCCCTAGTAAATTATTTGATAACAATGCTGCCCCTCATTCTTTCCGAAGATTTCCATCACAAACTAAACAAACTTCTCTCAAACTTCCTGTGGAGAGGAAAGAAGGCAAGAATTAGCATGAAGAAACTCAGGCTCCCTAAAAGGTTAGGTGGGGTTACTCTAGCTGATTTTAAACGCTACCAGTCGGCCTTCCTCGCAAGACAGGGCTCTCATTGGCTGACAACCCCAGTAGGATACTCACCTGTATGGCTTGACATTGAGAAACTTATCCTTGATGGTATACCCCCGGCAACCCTTCTAACCATGAATATGAATCGAATTCCTTGTTCAAGCTCTATACTCAAAAACACTAAATCTTCCCTCTTGAAAATAGACAAACTACTAGACGTCAGTGTTAAGAAGTCTAACTTGGTATCCATTTGGAATAATAGCAAAATTTTATATAAAAAATGCACCTTGTACAATGCAACATGGATCAGTAAGGGCATATATTTTCCCCACCAACTCTACGCAGGCACACAACCCTTATCCTTTAAGGACCTACAGTCCATCTACCAACTTGAGCCAATTGAATTCTACTATTTCTTAAAAATAAAAGCTGCCTTAGCTAAGGCAAATCTCTCAGCCCTAACACCATCCCTCCCGCAATACCTCTCAAAAGTAAACGCGTTAGGTCACCAGGTCTCCCGATTCTACAAACTACTAAGCCCCCAACACTCTACACTTAATAAGAAGGCCATAGCCTTTTGGGAATCGAAATCCAAAACCCCGATCTCAGACTCAGACTGGTCCTGGACATGGAACGCAGTATTTAAAAATAAAATCAGTCCAGTGCTATCACATACAAAATTCTGGTTACTACACAGGGCATATTGGACTCCAGCCCGACTTCACAAGCACAAAATCCGCGCAGACGATATATGTTGGAACTGCAATGGAGCAGTGGGAGACTTAGAGCACCTACTGACCCTTTGCCCGTGTGTGACTACCTATTGGGATAAAGTTCTTAAATTCATATCTAAACTCTTCCCCCTGGATATAAGTAGGGACCTCCAGACCCTAATATTTGCCCCTACTGGAGCAGACTCCTTGGGGGATGAATGCAAAGCACTCCTTGACCTACTTCTCACAGCAGCTTTTAAGATAGTACTCAATAATTGGAAGGATACTAGTAAATCATCCTTTAAACACTGGCTGAATTGGGTCACTAACCTGCGAGGAGCTGACAATATAGCGCTCCACAACTCCCAGTGGAAGTCCCCCAGTAGAGGCATGTGGGAATCCCTTGATCTCTTCTTTGAATCCTACAAACCACCGTGAACAGTCTCTTATAATACCCTATGCTACCACACAATACCAAACAGAGACCCTTCATGACAAACATCCTTACCATGCCACTTAAAGAAGTACACATCAAGGATCCCTGACGTCTAATTGCTGCCCATATCTAATGCGGGGTGCTATATCTGCTCTGAGAAATAGCCAAAAGTCTTGCAACCACAAGACGCACACCAAAATACATAGCCTTCCCTGCTATCTGTCTCTGCCTTCAGACAAATATCTTATGCCATCTATACTATCGTCACTTATGTCATTCTGATGTCGCAGTGCTGATGATGTATTCACTTCTTCTATCCCTGTTTGCGATTTCTAAAATTTGAAATGTGCTGTATCTCCTTTTGCAATTGATATATTATTTATTTAGTTATTATGTATTTTGTTTTTCTATTTATTTGCTATGCTATATGTATTATATATGGTTTTGCTTCGAACAATCAATAAAAACTTTATTGAATTAAAAAAAAAGAACATTCTGCCCTCTAGTCGCAGAATGTTCTAAGAGTGTTATAGCCCTCCATAGCTGGGCTATACCGGCCATTAAAGTCCTGCTCCCTTGTTAAAGGCCCTCACCTTCGGCTCTGGCCTTTAACAATGGAGCGGGCCTTTAATGGCCGGTATAGCTCGCTATGGCAGGCTATAAGGCTATATTAAATCTTCTGTTTATCATCCACAAAGTAATGGGCAAGTAGAATGGGGAATCAGAATTGGGAAGGGATGTTACAATACAGCCAGGTGCTGCATGTCACATTCGACCTCACAGCACAACTGGCAAAGCACATTATTAACAAATGAGAACAAAGGAAATAGAGGGAATATGCATGTGGAATAAGAAACAAAGGACACATTTATATATTATGCTAAAGAAGGGCCCAATTATGTGGTGAATTCTTGTGATTGTGTGAGGATAAAGCACACCAAATGAAAGGGGCAAGGGAACGAATATAGCAAGCCAGAAGAGGAAGACAAAGTTAATAGAAGTGTGGTGAAAGTGAAAATGGCGAATTGTGGAAAAAGAAACTTTTGCTTAAAGTCAGAATAAACAATACTGGAAAGGATTCAAATGAACAAGCATGCTAAAGATGGAATTGGAAAGTTGAAGAGGTTTGCAAGAGGAAAGGGTGGAAGAATGGATAGTTATCATCACATTGTGGATGGGACAGCAATATTAGGAAACGAACTGAAAGTGTTACTTATGCAGCAGAATTTCAGAAAAATGTGGGCATGGCACGAAGACTCCAAGAATGTGCAATGTGAAAGGTATTCTTCAAGAGGGAAAAGATGCCATATTTATGCCTCCTATAGTAGTGTGTGGGTACATGTATAAATAAATTCTGCATGCAGTGCGCAAGTATGGATGTTATGGTGCGTGGGTCAAGCAAGTGGAATATCTGGGGCAACCGTTGCTTTCTAATATTTAGTACTGAGCAGCCACACATAATTAAAAAAAATGTGTTCACCTGAAAACTGTGCCGTCTTTTCTCATCCATCCATTCACCCACCCATCCATCCATCTACTCCCTACCTACCCACCCACCCACACATACAAACATATATACATACATACATACATACATACATCCTCTTGTTTTCATCATGGTGAAGGACTTTTAAGACACCATTATAATTTGTAATTATACATTACAGTGAGTGTACAGGCCTGCAGAATATTTTTAGTGGTTCAATTTTTGCTCAGCGTATTTGGACTCTTCAACTGTGTTCTCATTTCTATGCCAAAGATATTAAACATTATAGTAAAGCTCATGGGCGCCTCAGCATATTTCTTCCATGGTGGCATGTGCTAAAAAGACATACATATTTCGGGTCGATAGTATGGCTGCGGTGGGCCTTAGAGTGTCTCCCTGCTGCTTCCTTGCAGTGAGCCTCCCAGTGCTGCTCAGTGTATTCCTTTCAGCACCCTGAGGGAAGGTCGTTCTCACACTTGATGCTTCTGGCCTGACATTGTGTCTGCAAACAAAGTGCACTCGGCACCTCCAGCTTTGTGTTGTATTTGCTTATCGAAATTAGGCAGCTATTTTCATTAAACAAATGATGGAAAGGCCGGGTAAAAGTCTCCCCGCGCCCCTCTCTGCCTCTTTTTTTCAACAAAGAAGAAAATATTGTGTCAAAAGTAATGTGAATTAGAGGGGAGGAGAAGAGAAACAGCTTTCGCCCATTCAAGCGAGGAGAAAAAAAGCTGGTTGAACATTTCCGCTTCTTTTGAGAGGCACGGCAGCCCCGGCCGGGCCTGAATGGGGGAGGCTTGTAAGCCTCTGTGAGGCTGTCAGACCGCTCACGGTAATGAGGGCTAATGACGGGGCTCGAGTCCTCTCGCGCACAAAAGGGGGCTCCGAGTGGGCGGCCGGGCTGAATGGCGGGAGCGTTTTGAGGGAGAGCGAGGAAGCTGTCAGCAGATTGATTCTGCCAGGGCCATAGAAAGGCAAGTCCTGCAGGCTGGGGCCTGGCCCGGCGCGGTGCAGCTGGGGGCAGAACAGGCCCTCAACAAGTGTGAGAAGGACATGAGGAAAGTTCACTCCGTGAACTTGGAGGAAAAGGGGATCTCTTTGTGAAACTCCTGGCGCTGGAGCACGCGGATCAGAGATGTTCAATGCAGCTTCACTCCCGTTTACCCTACGCCCCGTAAAACCACCGAGATCCTGCGTTATTGATTAAAAAAGCATGTAAACTAATTTCTCGAGGTGCTGCGGTGCTTCTGTGCTGCTTAATTTGCACCTGGGTGTCACGGGACGCATTGGCGTTGACATGCCAACGCGTGGGCACTGCCAATGGAGACCTTGTGGCAGAAAGAAAGAAATCGAGAATATCTCGTTGAGTCGTTTTTACTGAAAATACTTCGCATTTGAATAAAGTCAATCAAATGCTAGGAACTGTCACATTTTGTCCTCCAAGGGGACCCCCCCCCCCAACGAAAGGACAATGATGCCCTAAGATCATTGCCGTTTGTTTCGTTGTATCGTCAGGCACGTAGCTATCTGTCACAAGTGCAAGAGCTGCAGTAGCACCGGTGTCCCTGGGTGTGAGAGGCCCCATTGCACCACGAACATGACCGTCTTTGACTACCCAGCAGGCGTAAATGGGAGGTGTGAGGGTGCATTTGCTTGCTGGTGGAACCTCTTACGCACATGTCAACATTTTAGAAGAGAAAAGTGGGAGATTTTGAAAAAAAATCGGGGGAATGTATTTTCCCCATTTACTTCTGCTGCAGAAGAGGCAATTTCAGGCGGGAGACAGCCAAAATAAATGCATTTTTTGGCTTCAAAAATCGGGAATCTCCCGCACGAATCGAGAATTTTGTCATGTGTCCTCTTGCGCCCTCGTTACATTGCTGTACCCACCTGCTCAGTCTTTTTTTTAAATGTGTTTCGTTTTCATATTGTTGCTTTTGGGAGCCATTTCAATTCTGCGCGTGTTTTCACAAGCTGGGCATCGCCTTTTTTTCATGCAGGAGGCATTGGTCTACGGACAATAATCTCAAGAGCCGTTTTGCTATAAACGTTAACACAGCCAAGGACATTTTACACTAAATATGAACTGCAAGAACAAAAAAATAAAGTTTATTCGAAAACTTCCTTTCAGTAGCCGTCCAGAGTAGCCGCTTCTGTGCAGCGAAATTAATGAGCTCTGTATTTGGAGGTTTCGGGGCCCCCAATTAGCTGCCTGAGCGGATCTATCGTTCGTTCCTCTTCTCAGCTCCTGTAAACACATTATGTACAGTAAGCGAGCACGGCTGAGTTAATAGCTCCCGCCCTCCCCCTGCCTGCAACCTCTCCTCGCCTGCAATGTCGCCCGCGCACGGGGCCACAGTCAGCCCTATCGCCCTAATCTGCAGACAAAGCCGCCTGCAACACGGTGGACATCAAACAAGACGAAATAGGCGAGGCGTTTCCATAAAACACGCTTTTGCTGTTGCGTGCGGGCGTCAGTGGGTTAAGTGTAAAACGCCATCAACAGCGCTCTGACTGGACACAATTACCTTTTTCTGACCTTGGTGCAAGTTCATCGCCTGTAGGTAGTTCCCTGCAAGTGCACCACTAACACCTTTCCAGGGAACCCTCAGAAAACCAGAATCGTTGTTGAGCGAGACAAACGCCTCAGAGCACGAATAAAGCTGGGTAAATACCAGAATATTTGGTCGCCTCACTCCATCCATATGTGCCCTTAATCAGATATCTTCAGAGGCGGGGTCAGTTTCCTCCCGTGGAGGGCAGACATTGGTATATGGCAGGACCTTAAAAAATAGTGGAGGTCAGAGCAATGTGTTTGTCAACTTGTTTACTTGCGCGTTCTGTGTTTAAAACGCCGACAGGCCCGCACGCAACGCTTTTGTTTCTACAAACCAAGACAATTGTCACAGAAGAATGTTGGCCGGTAGCCCGGCTTTTTAAACCATTGCTTTTGTGTACTTCCAAATATTTTTTATTCGCGATTCATCAAGAAAGGCACCGCGGAGCAAACCATAGGGCGTATGGGAACATCAGATAAAGGGCTGCTGGGCGTTCAAGAAAATAAAAAAAAAAGTGAAAAATCAATATCTCTTTACGTTCTAAATATTTTATTCTGCCGGGTACGTTCTATTGCCAAGTATTCTCTGTCAAATGCATACAGATACAAGCATTTTGGCTGCTGTCCAATCAGAAAACGCGCGAACACCCTTTTTGATATGAAACCTTCTTACAAATTAAAACAATGCAACTTGTGCGCTGTTCGAGCGAATCACACAGATTTACTATTTACACTTTTCTATTAGTTTTCCATTGTTTTGTCGAGAGTGTTTAGGGCACCATGTTCTGCTTTTTTTCATCAACGCACTAAAAAAAACTAAATATTCACAAATTGATAGAACAAATCTGCTAATAGAACAAGTCTGCGCCCATAAACAAAGAACATTCGAAGAGAATGGGAAAATATTGTACTATGGTCCTTGCATTCGTCTCTTGATTTAAAATAATTCCGGCGTAGGGAAGGAGTAAAAACAGTGAAAATAATCGTAAATAGTGCACCAAACTTTAGAAACAGGATAACCTATTAAACTCTGGCACTTTTACGAAGTTTAGAAAAAAATAGATCGAATTGATTTTGCCCTTTGTGTGTTGCAAACCTAGGTCCCGAATTTTTCACAAGGGCTTTCAAAAGAGTCCAAATCAAAGAAATAACTCTTTTCCTTCCCCTCAACTTCGCACCATATTTCACACTTGAAGCCGAGTCACCCTGCTTTCTTTTGCACTCAGCCAGCGCCTAGTGTGTGCAGCATTTTGGGGTCAACAACATATTTTGTAAAATCAGACTTTGACCCAGAACAAGAAGAAAAGGCGAAAGAGAAGCATAGGAAAACAGCGACAAAGGGAGAAAGCAGGAATGAAAAATAACCAGAAAGTGTGACATAAATAGGAAGTTTAGGATAAAGGAAGCAAGAGGTCAGAGGTGTAACCATGACTTGTTATTTATAAACTCAACGCTGTCTGCTCCTAAGAAAACATTTGGACACCTGAACTTGTATTATTTATTTATTTGCCAAACTTTGGGTCTCATTTACTACAAAATGACGCAGCACGGTGCTGCAAGCTATTATGCTGCGCCGAGCTGCGTCATTTTTTTTTTGTTGAGTTTAAGAGCTTTATTAAAGTACTTAGAAGCATGGGTACAATAAGTATCGATGCATATAAAACAAGAAGCATTAAATAATCAACTAAATATATAATTTGGCTGAATAACCAATCCAATAAAACTATCATAAACGGAAGATGTGCCAGAAGGGGAAAGCAATAAGAAAAATATGCACCTAAAGAGCAAGTAGCATTTTACGTTTTTTAATTTTCAGAGGAAGGAAAAGTCTAAATAAAAAGAAAGGAAAAAGAAAAGGAAAATAGAAAAAATAGGAAAGATAAAGAAGAAAGAAAAGAAGGAGAAGAAAAGAAAGAAAAAGAAAGTGAAAAGAGAAAAGAAACTGGAGGTATATTAATATCATTCATCCAACATTATATTAAAAAATACATCTTGAAATAAACACTTGGTTTCCAAAATCAGAATAATGACTGTATAAATAGTATAATAAAAGACAATAAACTAATAGAAGAAAGGAGTAAAATACTCATGGTGGTTGATAAACAAAGGAAGTATCTTGATTACGCAATGCCGCTGCCGATAAGTAATTAGTAAGTGGAGACCAGAGTGCTTCTTTACGACTAAGTTGCTGAGAGGTTCTGGCAGAAGCTCGGTCCAGTCTGTGGTGATAACATAGAAGGTTCCACCAGGCAGAGAAGGAAACCTTGGAGGCGTCTTTCCAATTAGAAGTAATTACCTGAAAAGCAATAGCTATTAACAAATCCACAAATTTGCCCACCTTGCGTGAGCCAAACCAAACTACAGAGTTACTTCCCAAAAATATGGAAAATATGTCAAAAGGGAAGTTAATAGTACAAATAGAGGAAATTGACTCACATACCCTAGTCCAAAATCGAGCAATATTAGGGCAAAGAAAAAGGAGTGCATGAAGGAACCGGGAGTAGAAGGGCATACCCAACAATTCGGGGATAAATTGGAGCTATATTTGGAGATTGATAAAGGAGTTAAAAATAGTCTATGGTAAAAATAATAAAGGGTCTGAGTGGTACTAGAATTACAGGAGGTGTGATGTATACGTGTCCAGATGGTATTCCAAGTATGAACAGAAAGAGTACGCTGTGAATCAGATTCCCATATGAGCTCTACTTTACTTTTAGGACGGCTAGGGGGAGAAAAATGTAAATATTTGTAGATATGGGAAGCTTTAATGAAAGAAGAAGAGGGTAAAGGTTCTAACAGGGGATCTTGAGAGGGAGGAGACAATCCACAAAGAATGAAATGAAATTTGTACTTGTAAAGTGCACCCATACCCCCAAAGGGGTGTCCAGGCGCTGTACGCATACCGCTGTGGAACCCTTCCTGGCTTTTCCCTGTGAAATGTCCACTCCTGGGCACCCCCAGGGTGAAGCCAGGCATCCCAGCGCTGTTGGGGCCGTTGTGGAGATTAAGCAAGCTATTGCCCAGAGTGGGACCCATGATTAGAATAGGCACCAAGGCGAGAATTATCAGGTCCGAGGAAATTGAGCCCAAGACCCGCCGAGGCGGGAATTGAACCCAGGTCCTGGGCCAGATCTCTGCATCAGGGTCTGCCGCTCTAACCATTGAGCCACACTTCTCCACAAGCTGTTCCGTTAAGAGCAAACGTAAAGATTCATATCTTGATAGAGAGGTCGCCGATAAGTCAAAAGTGGATTGAACTTCTTGTAAGGAGAGGCATCGAGAATCCCAAATTAATTGTTTAACCTGAAAGATCCCTTTGGCAGCCCATGTCTTCCAAAAAATAGTACGATTAGACAGTTTAATACTTTTATTATGCCAAAGAGGTGAATCCAAAAATATCTTTAAAGAACTTTGAGATTTACAATTAATAGGATGAAAAGTTGAAATAAATGTGAAAATCGTTGGACAATTAAAAGATCGAGGAGAATGAGTAAAACCAGTTAAAAGAGAAAAGGGGAAAGGAGAAATCAAAGATTTCTCTAATCTGTGCCATGTTGAGGTGATACGTTCTTCCACAGCTGATATATATGGTAACATTTGGCGTATTAAAAAGAGGAGTGATACTGTCGAAAGTTAGGAAACTGGACACCGCCCGATCTTTAGGAGCAGAAAGAAGGGCCAAAGAAATACGAGCTTTCCGACCATTCCAAAGAAATTTACTTAAAATGCTATTAAGGGTTTTAAAAAATTTAAAAGGTATTTTAACAGGTAACATAGATAAGTAAAAATTAATAACTGGGAGGAACATCATTTTGATAGTGTCTAATCTACCCCACCATGACAAAAAGAGGGAGACCATCTGTCAACCATACTTTTAACTTTAGATAAAACCTCTTCCAAATTGACCTGAATCGTTTTTGCAAAAGTAGAAGAGTATTTAATCCCTAAGCAAGTAATATTGTTAGTATTCCATTTAAAATCGATACCCTCAAACATACTTTTTAGACAGTATTTATTTAAAGGGAGCACTTCAGATTTGGAAAAATTCAATTTATATCCTGACAGGGCAGATATGGGACGGTAATTAGCACAACGGGAAGGATCTTTATCTTTTTTGGGAATGAGACAGATCATAGCTTCAAGAAACGAACCTCTAGCCTCTCCGTTTAGAGCAAAATATTGAAAAAGAGATAAAATATGGGGCAGAAGAACAGACGAAAAAGAAGAATAAAACTCAGCAGTAAGACCGTCAGGACCAGGAGCCTTATCCTTAGGTAGCATGGACAAAGCAGATTTAATCTCAGATAAAGAAATATCCCCTTCTAACATAGAGCAGTCAGGAAGAGAGGAAGAGCGAGGAGGTAATGAATCAAAAAAGGAGTCCAAATTAGCGTCAGAAGGGGAAGATTCAGGGGTATAAAGGGTCTTATAGAAATCTGTAAAACAAGTTAATATTTCTTCATCCTTGAAACGAGGAATTTCATGGTCATCAATAATCTTAACAACTCTAGATCTTTGAGATTTCACCTTCAAATAATTCGCCAGCAGCTTACCAGCTCGGTTACGACCACCATAAAATGTAGAGTTTATTTTTAACAATGTCCCCGTCGCCTCTTCGGTGGATTTCTTGTTAAAATCGAGTTTTGCTTGAATCAAAGATTTAAGGGAATCAGCATTTTTAGATGAATAATACGCATGTTCTAATTTTTTAATAGAAGAAAGTAAAGAAACTGATTCTTTGCGAAACTGTTTCCGTTTTGTAGCTACATAATCTATAATAAATCCTCTAGCTGTAGCTTTAAAAGAATCCCAGACAATATGAAAAGGCATATCCGGAGTAGAATTAAGAAGAAAGAATTCAGAGACAAAATCTTTAAAGCGGCTGAGAAAGGTGGGATCTTTAAGAAGATAGTTGTTAAAACACCAACGGCGAGATTTGGGAGACGAAGAAGGAAGATCTAAACTAATCAGGACAGGAGAATGATCAGAAATAAGAATAGAGCCAATCTCTGCATGTATGAGGTTTGAAAGAAGGTGTGGGCTTAAAAATATGTAATCAATTCTAGAAGTAGAGTTATGAGTAGGTGAATAAAATGTGTATTCTAAATTGTCAGGATTGAATATTCTCCATGCATCCACCAGACCCCTTGCAGAAATGATCCTAGCAAAGGTTTTTTGCATTTTATTGGGGATGTACTTAGAGGAGGATTTCCTGTCTGTGAAGGGATCCATGACTTGGTTACAATCACCACCCACTATAAGGTTGGGGCTCGTGCATGCATGTAAAGTGTGGGACATGGATAGCCAGAATTGTGAGTCGATGCCTGTGGGGCCGTAGATGTTAAGAAAGGAAACCTGGGAACCATTAATAGTAGTATGAAGAAGGAGCCAACGACCTTCCTCATCCTTTTCTTCTTTTTCTATCGTAAGGGATAAGGATTTGTGAAAAAGTATTACAACACCATTTTTCCTGTCTTTAGAGGGAGAGCAATAAACATGACCTACCCATTGCTTTTTAAGGGAATTAACATCGTTCGTAGTAAGATGGGTTTCCTGTAACATAGCAATTTTACATTGGAGTCTAGATAAATGGGTAAGTACCCGTTGCTTTTTAACAGGATTACGCAGACCTTTTACATTCCATGAGATGATCCGAACATTATCAGTCATTACCAGTCAAATTAGTTAGTAATAGTATTAATAGTAATAAACAATTCAGCCAAATTATATAATCAGTATAAAGGAAACCAAGAACAAAACCATGAATGCATTTAAAAATGAACAATTGGACATAAAAATATAGATAAATGCAATATAGTGAAGATAGATGAACAAGAAGAAGAAGGTGATAGGGGAGAAAAATCAGGAGAAATATGAGGAAAAGAGAGAAAAGGGATAGGAGAAAAATATGTAAAAATAAAGAAATAAAACCAGAAAGTAAGAGAGAGAAAATAAAAGGAAAAAAAGAGAAAAAAGAGAAGAGGAAAAAAGAGAAAGTACAAGAAGCAAGTGATAGCGAAAGAAAAGTTGGCTAGAAGCCGAGAGACTTCAGTCAAGAGAGACGGACTAGATATCCATGTTGAAGAAATTAACATGTGGAGGCAGGGAGCTGCGAGAGAAGACAGACGACAAAACCGATACCAGCATCGAGATCCATCAGAGACTATTAAATAGGATAATTAAAAAAAAAAAAGGAAATCTAACATAGAATAACTAATCAAGGGAGACCAATAACATAAGATGGAATGGAATAAAATTAGCGGACAACAACGACCGAGATAACAATAGGATACACAACACTTACCAGACATAATAGACATCGATGAACTCTAGGGTCAGGTTGAAAGGGCAGGGAGGAGGGAAACATCTGGGAGAAGAATCAAAACAAGAGGAGGAGCAGCTACGAAGAAAGACAATGAAAAAAGAAACACAATGTGAAATAACAGCTGAAAAAAGGCCACAGACCATAATAATCAAGAGAGACCAACAACTACAGATCATAAACTACAACAACATAAAGGAGAAAAATCTTCAGAACATTTAAATGGAAATATTATTCTCAGAAAAACAGACACATAACAGAACAACAGTATACTTCAAGACCCTCCAAATTCCATATCATCCCCTTTATGGCGAGATATAAATTGTCGCAGATCTTCAGGGCGATCAAAGGAATAAGGTCTCTCCTTATAAGTAACTTTGAAAAAACAGGGGTGAACTAGTCCATATCTGGCGTTCATGGATCGAAGAGCCGGACGAAAAGAAAGGAAGTCTTTGCGACGCGCAGCAGTAGCGCGGGCCACATCTTGAGAGAAGAAAACTTTTTGACCAGACCACAACATCTGCTTCCTCGACTTTGCTGCTGAAAGGACCATTAACAACTCGGTGTATTCCAAAAACAAAACAATTATCCCTCGAGGACGATGTACAGACGATGACGAAGATGAATCTGCAGATTTGGGGCCGATGCGATGGGCACGTTGTAAATTGAGATTAGCGCCGTCTTTGAGACCAACAATCTTGGGAATGTGTAGTTTTAGGAAGGCCAACATGTCGGACCCTTCTTCACCCTCAGGAATACCATAAATTCGAAGGTTATTGCGCCTATTGCGATTTTCTAAGTCTTCTGTTTGAATCTTGAGGAGAGCAATCTCTTTGGACATGGCCGCTACTTGAGGTGTCAAATCCTGAGCATCACTGATCCTCTGTTCCATCTCAGACACTCTTGAGTCCAAATTAGACCACTTCTCATCTAACCTCTGAAGGGTAGCATTAGTGTCAATGACAAATGGTTTCAATAACTTAATCTCCTCCATAAGGTCTTCCATTGTAATGGGTAGTGGCGACTTGGTAGGCAAGTTAGGTTCTTTCTTCTGTCTTTTAGGAAGAGCGGCCAGGTTGGAGTCTTTGCGAGAGGAAGACATATTTGTTGAAATTAATTTCTGACCAGTCGAGGAAGAAGGCTCCATATATAGAAAATTATTGAAGCACTGAGACCATCAGAATTATGCAGCACAAAAGGAGAAAAAAAAAAAAACCTTTTATGAATCAGCCGCCGAATTTCCGTACCTTGCACGACCCAGCTATGGCGGAACGTAAATTTCTGGCATATAACAGACTGCAGTCAGAAAAACTGTTGTAGAAGCGGAAGCAATAATCTACCATATGGCTTGGTAATGGTAATGGTAATGGTAATTATAAAAACAGTTGAAAAGTGTTAATTAGGCAGACGACCTCCTCAGAAAAAGAAAAAAACATTGTAAGGAGAAAGCCTTCACCAGAGTAAAGGAGGTTAAGGGCACTCAAAATGGCGGTCGCGATGTTTAATTGATGAAACACACCTCATATTAAAGTTAGCTTGCAGGATACTTGGAGGTGGAGGCATGAAAACTGATGGGCAACAGTCCAGCTCATAAAATGCAGAAAATACGGCGTACCTGCATGATGCCAACTGCCGAGTTAATGCGGAGCTGCAGTATACACAAAATGGCGGCCGCGATCCTCTCAGGAAGCGCGCCGCATTTCCGAGCCGAATTGCGGGTGATTGCGGGATCCGTGAAGCAAGAAAAAGGTGTCCTTGTACTCAGCGGACACTCCGACGTCCGCGTCTGGTTTCAAAAACTGCCGTGAAGCAACTCCATCGGCCGCCCTTCTTGATTAGCGAGATCTCGATCCGGAGCGAGATCAGCCTGCTGCCATTCTCATCGGCGCTCAAGCCATGCCCCCCCCGAGCTGCGTCTCATATTAACAACAATACAAGGCATCCGTGTGCTTTCCCCTGCGCTGGCACACAATTGGTTGTCATGTGCCAGCGCAGGCACCCATGCGTCCTGTTGAATGGGTGCCTGCGTCACTGGGATGATTGTTTTTGTGTAGGAAGGGACACCTCCCTGCACAAAAACAATAATTGATGGCATTTTCTTCTTTCTATGTGTGCTGCAGAATGCATCACGCATAGAAAGAGGAAAACGAGGAGAAATACAAACATTTCTCCTAGTTGGGCCACTCCTTCGCCTCCTTTGAGAAGGCATAGGATTCTGACTCATTCCCAGTTTTACAAAACTTTGTAAATCTGGGAATGTGCCAGGTTCCATGGATAATGCGTGGGAACAACCACAGCAACACCATTGAATGCCCCTTTCACGCAGAGTAATACATGAAATGGGCCATATTTAAATGGCCATGAAATGTCATGCAGGGTGACTTTACGTGTCCTTGTATATACTGGCAAGCCCATTGCGTCACCAGTGCGTCAAATAAAGTGACGCACCATCAGCACAATGGGCTTGTAAATGAGGCCCTTTATTTATATATATATTGTCATTGAAAAAACACCAAAGGTTAGAGTGATACTATAGTATGGTAATAAGATGCCAGTTTATGTTAAAAACACCCTAGAAATTCATTGAAAAAGTCCAACGATTAAAGTGACATTATACGTAAGCTTGAAATAATATTAAAAACTAACATTTGAACCAAAAAATACACTGAAATTCACCAGTTATAGTCAGGGCCACTGGAATTATGTGATTTTGAAGCCACAGTATTTTCCTCATAATCATACATTTGGAACATTTGACAGATAATCCAGCATCTACTGCCTAGACTGCAAGTTTTAACACAAAAAGTTGTTTCTAGCTCAAATGAATCAAAAAATGCTTAAAACGCAGCAAGATGTGTTGCTGCGCAGTGGAAGACCTAATGCACAGGTTGACAGGTCATCTTTCTGTGGATTATTGCTGTATTTGGGTGTAAGGCTGGTACTAATGAATTGAAACCGTTGTCTGGATGGAGTTAATGGGTAAAAATGTAAAAATAATGAGGTAATACAATCAGAAAATATGTTGCATTGCGCTTCATAATTAGCCTTTTCTTGTTGTGTAATATAGTAAACACTCCTGCATAATTTGGTCCTCACCTGACACATAACTCCAGTGGTCCGGTTCTAGTTTATTGAGCTAACTATAATTGCGCCCAACCAAGCACTGTTTAAGAAGTAGGCAGTACTAGTAGAGGGGGGTGAGAATCCACCTCAAATAATAATCACGCTTCTTGTCAGGGAGAACCACAAAAGTCACAAAATAAAACTGTGCCTAACCCTCAGGTAACTTGCCACAAAGCAGTCAGGCTCAAATTACAGACAAAGTGAGAACTACTTATGCAGTACTAATAGAGTAATACAGTCAAAATACAAAACAATAAAAACCACAAGCAAATTAGAAAAATAGAGTAAGGTGTAATAAACAAAATTGCACCAAAATGACAAAATGTAATAAGAGGAAGTGTAGTTTTGAATTTTTAAAGATTTAAGTAAAAATAGCTCCAAGAAGCCCAAAGTGCCAATAGTGGTCAATGGTGAGTGGGGAGGGAGTTCCAGGTCTTGGCTGCCAGGTAGGAGAAGGATCTTCCTCCGGCGGTGGTTCTGCGGATGCGTGGTACGGTGGCGAGGGCGTGGCTGGTTGATCGTAGCTGGCGTGTGGGCGTGTAGAAGGTCATGCGGTCGTTGAGGTACTTTGGGCCCAGGTCGTGGAGGGCCTTGTGTGCGTGGGTGAGGAGTCTGAACGTGATTCTCTTGCTGACGGGGAGCCAGTGCAGGTCTTTCAGGTGCACGGTGATGTGGCTGTGTCGGGGATGTCCAGGATGAGTCGTGCGGAGGCGTTCTGGATGCGCTGGAGTCTCTTTTGAAGTTTGGCTGTGGTTCCGGCGTAGAGGGTGTTCCCATAGTCCAGTCGGCTGGTGACGAGTGCCTGGGTGACGGTCTTCCTGGTTTCAGTGGGGATCCATCTGAAGATCTTGCGGAGCATGCGCAGGAGTGTTGAAGCATGAAGATGAGACGGCGTTGACTTGTCTGGTCATCGACAGGGAGGAGTCCAGGATGAAGCCCAGGTTGCGTGCGTGGTCCGTTGGCTTGGGCGCGGTGCCCAGGGCCGGGGGCCACCAGGAGTCGTCCCAGGCGGAGGGTGATGAGCCCAGGATGAGGACTTCCGTCTTATCTGAGTTCAGTTTAAGGCGGCTGTTCCTCATCCAGTCGGCGACGTCTCTCATCCCATCGTGTAGGTTGGCTCTGGCGGTGGTGGGGTCGTTGGTGAGGGAGAGGATCAGCTGGGTGTCGTCGGCGTAGGAGATGATGTTGAGGTTGTGTCGGCGTGCGATGGCTGCGAGGGGCTCATGTAGACGTTGAAGAGGGTTGGGCTGAGTGAGGATCCTTGTGGAACGCCGCAGATGACTTCGGTGGCTTCGGATCTGAACGGGGGAGGCGGACTCTCTGGGTTCTTCCGGCGAGGAACGAGATGATCCATTCCAGTGCTTTCTCTCGGATTCCGATGTTGCTGAGGCGCTTCACTAGGGTGCGGTGGCAGACGGTGTCGAACGCCGCAGAGAGGTCCAAGAGGATGAGGGCAGCTGTTTCCCGTTGTCGGTTAGGGTTCTGATGTCGTCGGTGGCTGCGATAAGGGCGGTCTCGGTGCTGTGGTTGGCCCGAAACCCGGACTGCGAGGGGTCAAGGGATCCATTCGTCTCGAGGAAGGCGGCAAGCTGTCTGTTGACGGTCTTCTCGATGACTTTGGCCGGAAACGGAAGGAGCGAGATGGGACGGTAGTTCTTGAGGTCGGTGGGGTCCGCCGTTGGTTTCTTCAGGAGGGCGGTAAGCTCGGCGTGCTTCCAGCTCTCCGGGAAGGTGGCGGTGTGGAAGGAGGAGTTGATGATGTCCCGGAGATGGGGTGCGATGGTGGCGTCGGCTTTGTTGAAGACGTGGTGTGGGCAGGGGTCGGTTGGTGATCCGGAGTGGATGGAGTTCATCGTGCGGGTGGTGTCTTCAGTGCTGATCGGGGTCCAGTTGCAGAGGGTGGTGGTGGCGGGCGTTGGTTCGGCGGTAGGGTGCGTTGTTTGTGCGTCGAAGCTGTTGTGTATGTCGGTGATCTTGCGGTGGAAGAACGCGGAGAGTGAGTTGCAGAGGTCTTGCGAGGGGTGATGTCGTTGTTTCCGGCGCTGGGGTTGGAGAACTCTTTGACGATGCTGAAAAGTTCCTTGCTGTCATGGGCGTTGTTGTCCAGTCGTTCTTTGAGTGCCGACTTCTTGGTGGCACGGATCAGCTGGTGGTGTTTGCGGGTGGCGTGCTTGAGGGCGGTCCTGTTGTCTGTGGTCTGGTCGAGTCGCCAGGTTTTCTCGAGAGTGCGGCAGTTCTTCTTGGATTCCTTGAGTTCGTTGGTGAACCAAGGGGTTTCTTGCTTCCGGGTCTGCTGGGAGGGTTTTTAGTGGTGCGAGGTCGTCGGCGCAGGCGGTCAGCCACTTGGCGAGGTTGCTGGCTGCTTCGTTTGGGTCCGTTGTGTTGGTGGGTGTGTTCTGGCTGAGGAGGCGGTGAGCTGCTCGGCGGTGATCTTGCTCCAGCTCCGGCGGGGAGCCTGTTGCGGGTGGTGGTGGGTCGCAGTCTTTCTGAAGCTGAAGTGGACGCAGCTGTGGTCGGTCCAGTGGAGTCCGGTGGCGTGGCTGAAGGAGATGTGCTTGCTGGACGAGAAGACGGGGTCAAGCGTGTGGCCGGCGTAGTGGGTGGGCGTGTTCACCAGTTGCTTGAGTCCGAGGTTGGCGAGGTTGTCCAGCAGGGCGGTGGTGTTTCTGTCGTTGTTGTTCTCCAGGTGGAAGTTGAGGTCCCCTAGGAGGATGTAGTCGGCTGAGGGCATGGCGTGCGGGCTGATGAAGTCTGCGATGTCTTCGCTGAATAGTGTGCGTGGTCCCGGGGGTCTGTAGATGAGGGTGCCTCGGAGGGTGGTCTTGGGGTCAGTGTGTATCTGGAAGTGTAGGTGTTCGGCGGCGGAGAAGGTCTCGTCGGAGTTAGTCGAGATGCGGATGGTGTTCTTGTGTACGATGGCGATGCCTCCTCCCGTCTGGTTGACGCGGTCCTTCCGGGTGATCTTGTATCCATCCGGGATGGCTATGGCGATGTCGGGCGCTGAGGAGGCGTTCATCCAGGTCTCGGTGAGGAAGGCGATGTCCGGTGCTGTTGCGTCGAGCAGGTCCCAGAGTTCCACGGCGATATACCAACTAGGTTTGTCCTGGCCAATTTTACATTCTGACTTTGGTCTTTTAAGTCCCAACTCACCACAGGAGCACACTGCTAAAGCCACCTGAACCTCAAGGGGGGCATGGAGAGACTCACATGGTGGCAGCCAGTGGCCACAGCAGGGTCCAGTCAAGGTTCAGTTGCCACTAATCAGCTGAGCAGTTGCAGGCAAAAAGGCCTATTGCAGTTTGTTTTGTCCTCATAGTTTTAACAAAAGGCCAGCCTCATGCCCCCTAGAGTAGACTTCTTTGTGCTGGCTCATTTGGTTTACCTCTTAGTCTCTAGTATAGTGCACCGTCCGTGCCCAGGGCTGGTAGACCGAATGCTGCTGGTGGGCCTGCAGCGCTGATTGCGCCACCCACAGAAGCAGCTTGTAAAGTGGAACGTCGAATTTAGTATGCCTGAGCTCAGAATATTAAAGTACATCTTTTAGTGAGGGTTATTTCTATATTCTGTGTCTGAAAATACCACTTTGGGAAAGTGGGTATTTTCTTGCCTAAGTCTTCCAGTGTGCTCTGCTGTTATGTGTATTGGCCGTCTGGTTTTGGAGGGACAGGATAGGTTGAACCCGACCTGGTTCGAGTAGAGAGACCTGCAGCTGGAGTATGGGGAGGGGTGACCGTTTGATCTGAGCAGGGCTGCGCCTGGCAAGGTGAATGATGGCTCCCCCTCCCACAGTGCGTCTGATGGCAGACCCCCTCTCCTAAAGGGCAGGATGCCGCCTCGTAAACAACGTGCCCCCAGGACCTCCCTGAACTGGTTCTGACTGGGTTCAGTGACTTGTGACTTTGGAGAGAACAAAGGCGAGGGGGGTATAAAGATGTGCGCAAAAACCCCCACGAGTGTGTTACTTCTGGATGCCAAGACGAACCTCTGTCCGTGTAACTAGAGGGAAAGGACTTTGAAACTTTCGTCCATCCTGCTGAAGCAACTACCCAAGGGCCTGATTTGAGCTCGCCTCCTGCTGAAGTCTCAGGGACATTAGACTTCACCCATCAGCCGTCTGGATTCCTATTTGAGGGGGATTCTACCCGCAGGTGAGGCCTCTGTTGAGAATTCCAGAGCCTCTGGTTCTACTGCGGGGAACGCGGGCTGAAAGTCGCTATCGCTATTGTGGGCCGCTGCAGCTGAGGAGCTGTGCCGCTTAGTGCCCGCATTTGACATCCTACGGAAATCATCGCTATCGCTATTGTGGGCCGCTGCAGCTGAGGAGCTGTGCCGCTGAGTGCCTGCATTTGCCATCCTACGAAAATCATCGCTATCGCTATTGTGGGCCACTGCAGCTGAGGAGCTGTGCCGCTGAGTGCCCGCATTTGCCATCCTACGGAAATCATCGCTATCGCTATTGTGGGCCACTGCAGCTGAGGAGCTGTGCCGCTGAGTGCCCGCATTTGCCATCCTACGAAAATCATCGCTATCGCTATTGTGGGCCACTGCAGTTGAGGAGCTGTGCCGCTGAGTGCCCGCATTTTGCCATCCTACGGAAATCATCGCTATCGCTATTGTGGGCCACTGCAGCTGAGGAGCTGTGCCGCTGAGTGCCCGCATTTGACATCCTACGGAAATCATCGCTATCGCTATTGTGGGCCGCTGCAGCTGAGGAGCTGTGCCGCGGAGTGCCTGCATTTGCCATCCTACGGAAATCATCGCTATCGCTATTGTGGGCCGCTGCAGCTGAGGAGCTGTGCCGCTGAGTGCCCGCATTTGACATCCTACGGAAATCATCGCTATCGCTATTGTGGGCCGCTGCAGCTGAGGAGCTGTGCCGCGGAGTGCCCGCATTTGCCATCCTACGGAAATCATCGCTATCGCTATTGTGGGCCGCTGCAGCTGAGGAGCTGTGCCGCTGAGTGCCCGCATTTTGCCATCCTACGGAAATCATCGCTATCGCTATTGTGGGCCGCTGCAGCTGAGGAGCTGTGCCGCTGAGTGCCCGCATTTGACATCCTACGGAAATCATCGCTATCGCTATCGCGGGCCGCTGCAGCTGAGGAGCTGTGCCGCGGAGTGCCCGCATTTGCCATCCTACGGAAATCATCGCTATCGCTATTGTGGGCCCCTGCAGCTGAGGAGCTGTGCCGCTGAGTGCCCGCATTTGTCATCCTACGGAAATCATCGCTATCGCTATTGTGGGCCGCTGCAGCTGAGGGGCTGTGCCGCTGAGTGCCCGCATTGGCCGTCCTACGAGAATCATCGCTATCGCTATTGTGGGCCGCTGCAGCTGACGAGCTGTGCCGCTGAGTGCCCGCACTAGTCACCACTTCCAGGATCTTGTTACCACCTGCGGGTGCCGCTGGGTGCCCGCCTTTAAGCCCCGTTTCAGGATTATCGTGAGTGCATGCCGTGGACCGCTACAGCCGGGAGCTGTGGCCGCTGCGAGTCCGCCTGTCATCACTGCGGCTTCCTTGTGAGGCTGCGTGCCGTGCCCCTTTGCATCTCAGGTACATTGTGCATCACCGGGTCGCGTGGACCCCGGCCCCGAACTAAGTCCGTTCCACCCCCGTTTCCAGTGCCTTTATTGCTTTTGAAGTGAATCTGTAATTGTGTGCATTGTGGCTCCTTGAGTGCTTTTAGCCTCGTGTTCAGTCTATATAAAGATAACTATTTTTCTATAACTACTTGTGGTGTCCGTTTGTAGCGTCTCTCCTGTGTTATTGTGTATGGTCATAAATGCTTCACACACTGCCTCTGAGATAGGCCTGTCTGCTCGTGCTACGTTACCACAGGGTCGAGCAGGGGTTATCAACGGGTGTAGCTCCCTTACTCTGACTTAGGAAGAACGATCCGTATTTGGACCTCGGCGCCAGCCGCGGCCAACTAGAGATCCCCATTTCTAACATTGGTGGTTAGCGGTGAGGATCAGGACTTGCATTTGTGATCCACATACAATAACCAGTGTACGCTACTAGTGAGTGTAGGCCTAGGCGCAACCACGTATGGTTTGATTTTGTTCTATTGTTGATTGTAATTGCCAGTTATGTCTACAACGGGTAGGCCAACGTCCAATGCTTCGGAGGATCTCATCTTTGAGGAAGAGAGGTTACAAACCTACACTGCCAAACAGCTAAAGTCTTTTTGCAAGCAATTCACAGTCCCTGTTGCGGGTCTCTCTAGGAAGGAGGAGTATCAGAAGGCCCTTAAGGCCTGGGTAGAAGCGAGAGAGTCCGCTAGGAATGAGGGAGAGAATGCTGGAGGGCAGCAGGATGACAAAGTGGATTTAGTGGGAGGTAAAGCACTTTCCAATCCAGGTACTAGTGTGTCCTCAAAGGGTCTGTCTCCAGAAGAGATGGAGGACAGGGAGAGAGATAGGAGGCATAGTTTGGAGATGGCCAAATTAGAAGGTCAGAAGGACCTAGAGAGTAAAAATTGGATATTGAGAATAACAGGTTGGCATTTGAACTTGAGAAAATGAAACTGGAGCATGAGAGAGTATTGAGGGAGCTGGAGATAAAGGCTAAGAGCTTAGAGATCTCCCCTCTGGTGGCAGCATACCGTTAGTACCTACCGAGAGTAGAGTGTATATACCCAAGGATGTCATCAAGGATTTCCATAAGAGAGAGGATATTGGGCAATGGTTTGCCGCATATGAGATAGCCATGGTGTCCCACCGGGTCCCTGAGAAGGATTGGGGAGCGGGGTTGTGGGGACGCTTTGTGAGTGATGGGAGGGATACCCTGTTGGATCTGCCTGAAGATAGCAGGATGGTGTATGCCCATATGAAAGAGGCCTTGATGACGCGATATGGTTTGACCCCAGAAATGTACAGGCAGAGATTTAGAACCTGTAAGTTAGAGGGTACCACTTGGGTCGAATATGTGTCTTTTTTTTGCAGAGCAATGGATCGCTGGGTAAAGGGTAGCAAAGTGGAAACTTTTGAGCAACTGTATGATTTGTTTGCCTGGGAGCATTTATCTAGTAACTGTTTTCCAGAGCTACCCCAGCACCATGTTGATAGCAAGCTAACTAACCCTAGGAAGCTTGCTGAGGAGGCGGACCGCTGGGTGAGCACCCGGGTTCGCAAGGGTCGTGTGGGAGACTTCGCCAAAGGTGGGCAGGGTCCCCAGCAGAGAAGTGGGGGGGACAGGGGTAAACTGAGGGAGTTCCAGAGAGGGCCCCAAAGTAATTCCCAAGGGAACCAAGGAGTGGTGTCCCAGTCTCCCCCTGAGAAGAAGCCAGTGCCCCAGACAGGTAGGCCTGTTCATAGGGGGCCCCTTACTTGTTTGAAATGTGGTCAAGTGGGCCAGTGGTATTATGATCCCCAGTGCCCCCAGAGGGACCTCAATGCCCCACCCCGCGCACCACCCCGCCAGCTTGCTAGTGTAGCCCTGGGAGGGGAGGAGATGGGTGCCCAAGGTGGGTGGGATCCCGTGGAATTGACCCTTGTCTCGCTAGGAGACTTTGAGAAGGTCCCTAACCCCACGCAGCCTGATAACACTAAGAAGTACAGGCAGTGGGTGACCATCAATGGCCATAGGGTGGAGGCTCTGAGGGACACCGGAGCTAGTGTGACTGCTGTCAGCTCCCGGTTGGTGTCTAAAGAACAGGTTGTCCCCCATGCATTCTGCCCAGTAGTGTCAGCAGACAACTCTGAGAGCCAGTGTGAGGTGGCTCAGGTTCCCTTTGAGTGGGGGGGGGGTCTCAGGAACTCTTCAAGTAGCTGTGAGGCCAGCCATGCCGGAAGACTGTCTGTTGGGCAACGATTTAGAAAACTCCCCGTGGGCTACGGTGGAGAGGAAATCTCACTTGGAAATGTTGGGTCTGCCTGAGTGGGCGTGTGCGACCACTTGGTCCATGGCAGCCAGTAAGGACGTTCAGAAGGACCTGGAGCCTGAAAGTATGGCCCAGGCCCCTGCCTTACAGAGAAGGGGTAGGGGGCGCGGGAAACCGGCCCCCATAGTTCCCACGGTCCAGGAAGGAGCAGACCTTGAGGGGGATGCCCTGGAGCCTACAGGGGAACAGGTTGCCGAACTGGGGGACCTGCCTGAGCTGACCCATTGGCAGCAGGAAGGAGGACCCACCAGGGAGGAATTTTGTGAACAGCAGAAAACGTGCCCTTCTCTCGAGGGGCTGCGGCAACAGGCTGCAGCCCAGGCAGCAGGTGATCAGTCAGGGTCACATATGATCTATTGGGAGAATGATCTCCTTTACAGCGAGCCTAAGGTTGCTGAGCCTGGGTCAGCCCATGTGCTGGTGGTACCCCAGTGCTTCAGAGCCTTCCTACTGGGGTTGGCTCATGATGTGCCATTGGCAGGACATCTGGGGCAGACCAAGACCTTCGAGAGGCTGGTCACCCACTTTTTTGGCCCCAAATGCGCAGGAGCTCAGATGCTCACTGCAGGACATGTGAGACTTGCCAGGCAAGTGGGAAGAGTGGGGGAAAGATCAAAGCCCCACTCCAGCCCTTTCCAGTTGTCAGTACCCCGTTCGAGCGAGTGGGCATTGACATTGTGGGGCCTCTGTACCCCAAGACAGCCATGGGCAACAGGTTCATCCTGGTCTTGGTGGACCATGCCACCCGGTACCCTGAAGCCATCCCACTCCGGACAGTGACGGCCCCCGTGGTGGGACGTGTACTGATGGGGATTTTCTCCCGTGTGGGGTTCCCCAGAGAGGTGGTGTCTGATAGGGGTACTAACTTCATTTCCAAATATATGAAGTCTCTGTGGGAGGAGTGTGGGGTAACTTATAAGTTTACCACCCCTTACCACCCCCAAGGGAATGGGCTGGTTGAGAGATTCAACCGGACCCTCAAAGGCATGATTATGGGCCTAGAAGAGACCATGAGGCGTAAGTGGGACGTCCTCTTGCCATGCCTGTTGTTTGCTTACCATGAGGTGCCACAGAAGTCCCTAGGGTTCAGCCCCTTTGAACTACTCTATGGTCACCTGGTAAGAGGGCCTCTGAGTCTGGTCAAGGAAGGCTGGGAGCAATCTCCCAGGAAACCTCCCCAGGATGTGTTTAGTTACATGCTGGCCTTCAGGAACCAGACTCGGCGTTTCAGAAAGCTTGCTGAGGCAAATCTGGAAGCCAGCCAGGAAGAGATGAAACGTTGGCACGATCAGAATGCCACTCTGATTGAGTTTCAGCCTGGTGAAAAGGTTTGGGTCATGGCCCCAGTGGAGCCTTGTGCACTCCAAGATAAGTGGACCGGACCATTTGAGGTGGTGGAGCGCAAGAGTCCTGTTACCTACTTGGTGGACTTGCGGTCTCCCCGGAACCCCTTGCGGGTCCTGCATGTCAACCGCCTGAAGCCCCACTTTGAGAGGTCCGAAGTGGGCATGCTCCTGGCCACAGATGCTGGGATGGAGGAGGAGAGTGAGCCTCTTCCTGACCTCCTGTGTGCAAAGGAGCAAGACGGGTCAGTGGAGGGTGTGGTCCTCTCCGCCACACTGACCCCTGAGCAACAGAGTGATTGTCGCCAACTGTTGGGACAATTCAGTGATCTGTTCTCCCTGGTGCCTAGTGTCACTGATTGGTGTGTCCACGAACTGGACACTGGGGACAGTCCTCCTGTTAAGCACAAGGCTTACCGAGTGACTGACCGGGTTAGGGCATCCATTAAGGAAGAGGTTTCCAAAATGTTTGCTGTAGGGGTGATTGAGTCCTCTAGCAGCCCTTGGTCCAGCCCAGTGGTCTTGGTACCAAAAGCTGCAGCGCCTGGTGCCACCCCAGAACTTCGGTTCTGCGTGGACTACCGAGGTCTCAATTCAGTCACAAAGACTGACGCGCACCCTATCCCCAGAGCTGATGAGCTCATAGATCGGCTAGGGGCTGCACGGTACCTCAGCACATTTGATTTGACGTCTGGGTATTGGCAGATCGCCTTAACTGATGGGGCAAAGGAGAGGTCCACATTCTCCACACCAGATGGGCACTACCAGTTCAGGGTGATGCCCTTTGGGATGAAGAATGCCCCTGCCACCTTTCAGAGGTTGGTCAACAGGGTGTTGGATGGGCTGGAAGATTTCAGTGCCGCCTACCTGGATGACATTGCAGTGTTTAGTTCCTCAGACCACCTGCGCCACCTCTGGGAAGTGTTGATGGCACTGCGAAGGGCAGGCCTCACAATCAAGGCAAGTAAGTGCCAGATTGGGCAGGGTTCTGTGGTGTACTAGGGACACTAGGTGGGGAGCAGCCAGGTGGCGCCCCTACAGCCCAAGATTGAAACCATCCTGGCTTGGGAGCCCCCCAAGACCCAGACACAGGTGAGAGCCTTTTTAGGACTCACGGGTTATTACAGGAGGTTTGTCAAGGGGTATGGCAACATTGTTGCACCCTTGACTGAGCTGACTTCTAAGAAGCAGCCCAAGATGGTGAACTGGACTGACACCTGTCAACGCTTTTGACGCCCTGAAGACTGCCATGTGCACAGCACCTGTACTTCAGGCGCCCAACTTTTCAAAAGAATTTGTCGTCCAGACAGACGCTTCCGAGCATGGTGTGGGGGCCGTTCTGTCACAGATCAATGAGGAGGGCCTAGACCAACCTGTAGCCTTTATTAGTAGGAGGTTACTTCCACGGGAACAGAGGTGGAGTGCAATTGAGCGTGAGGCATTTGCTGTGGTCTGGGCACTGAAGAAGCTGAGACCATACCTGTTTGGGACTCACTTCCGGGTTCAGACAGACCACAGGCCCCTCAGATGGTTGATGCAGATGAGGGAGAGAATCCAAAGTTGTTGAGGTGGTCCATTTCCCTACAGGGTATGGACTTTACGGTGGAACACCGCCCTGGTACAGAGCACGCCAATGCTGATGGTCTGTCCAGATTTTTCCGCCTTAGTGATGAGAACTCCCAAGTGGGTGGGTAGTTCTCCCCACATTTCAGCTGGAGGTGACACGTGTTAGACCTGGCACCATTGGCGTGGGTCTCCCCTCCATTTTTCGCTTTTTGTCTCCTCTGTGTTTGCTGGTGTTAGATGCTCTGGGCGCTGTGCCATGGCCATTCCGTGCCACAGCGCGAATGCTCCCTATTTTAAATTGACTGTATGAATTGATGTTCCCATAATTGGCTCATTTGGTTTACCTGTTAGTCTCTAGTATAGTGCACCGTGCGTGCCCAGGGCTGGTAGACCGAATGCTGCTGGTGGGACTGCAGCGCTGATTGCGCCACCCACAAAAGCAGCTTGTAAAGTGGAAAGTCGAATTTAGTATGCCTGAGCTCAGAATATTAAAGTACATCTTTTAGTGAGGGTTATTTCTATATTCTGTGTCTGAAAATACCACTTTGGGAAAGTGGGTATTTTCTTGCCTAAGTCTTCCAGTGTGCTCTGCTGTTATGTGTATTGGCCGTCTGGTTTGGAGGGACAGGGTAGGTTGAACCCGACCTGGGTCGAGTAGAGAGATCTGCAGCTGGAGTATGAGGAGGGGTGACCCTTTGATCTGAGCAGGGCTGCACCTGGCAAGGTGAATGATGGCTCCCCCTCCCACGGTGCGTCTGATGGCAGACCCCCTCTCCTAAAGGGCAGGATGCCGCCTCGTAAACAACGTGCCCCCAGGACCTCCCCAAACTGGTTCTGACTGGGTTCAGTGACTTGTGACTTTGGAGAGAACAAAGGCGAGGGGGGTATAAAGATGTGCACGAAACCCCCCACGAGTGTGTTACTTCTGGATGCCAAGACGAACCTCTGTCCGTGTAACTAGAGGGAAAGGACTTTGAAACTTTCGTCCATCTTGCTGAAGCAACTACCCAAGGGCCTGATTTGAGCTCGCCTCCTGCTGAAGTCTCAGGGACATTAGACTTCACCCATCAGCCGTCTGGATTCCTATTTGAGGGGATTCTACCCGCAGGTGAGGCCTCTGTTGAGAATTCCAGAGCCTCTGGTTCTACTGCGGGGAACGCGGGCTGAAAGTCGCTATCGCTATTGTGGGCCGCTGCAGCTGAGGAGCTGTGCCGCTGAGTGCCCGCATTTGACATCCTACGGAAATCATCGCTATCGCTATTGTGGGCCGCTGCAGCTGAGGAGCTGTGCCGCTGAGTGCCCGCATTTGCCATTCTACAAAAAACATCGCTATCGCTATTGTGGGCCGCTGCAGCTGAGGAGCTGTGCCGCTGAGTGCCCGCATTTGCCATCCTACAAAAATCATCGCTATCGCTATTGTGGGCCGCTGCAGCTGAGGAGCTGTGTCGCTGAGTGCCCGCATTTGCCATCCTACGAAAATCATCGCTATCGCTATTGTGGGCCGCTGCAGCTGAGGAGCTGTGCCGCTGAGTGCCCGCATTTGACATCCTACGGAAATCATCGCTATCGCTATTGTGGGCCGCTGCAGCTGAGGAGCTGTGCCACGGAGTGCCCGCATTTGCCATCCTACGGAAATCATCGCTATCGCTATTGTGGGCCGCTGCAGCTGAGGAGCTGTGCCGCGGAGTGCCCGCATTTGCCATCCTACGGAAATCATCGCTATCGCTATTGTGGGCCGCTGCAGCTGAGGAGCTGTGCTGCTGAGTGCCCGCATTTGCCATCCTACGGAAATCATCGCTATCGCGGGCCGCTGCAGCTGAGGAGCTGTGCCGCTGAGTGCCCGTATTGGCCGTCCTACGAGAATCATCGCTATCACTATTGTGGGCTGCTGCAGCTGAGGAGCTGTGCCGCTGAGTGCCCGCACTAGTCACCAATTCCAGGATCTTGTTACCACCTGCGGGTGCCGCTGGGTGCCCGCCTTTAAGCCCCGTCCCAGGATTATCGTGAGTGCACGCCGTGGACCGCTACAGCCGGGAGCTGTGGCCACTGCACGTCCGCCTGTCATCACCGTGGCTTCCTTGTGAGGCTGCGTGCCGTGCCCCTTTACATCTCAGGTACATTGTGCATCACCGGGTTGCGTGGACCCCGGCCCCAAACTAAGTCCGTTCCACCCCCGCTTCGAGTGCCTTTATTGCTTTTGAAGTGAATCTGTAATTGTGTGCATTGTTGCTCCTTGAGTGCTTTTAGCCTCGTGTTCAGTCTATATAAAGATAACTATTTTTCTATAACTACTTGTGGTGTCCGTTTGTAGCGTCTCTCCTGTGTTATTGTGTATGGTCATAAATGCTTCACACACTGCCTCTGAGATAGGCCTGTCTGCTCATGCTACGTTACCACAGGGTTGAGCAGGGGTTATCAACGGGTGTAGCCCCCTTACTCTGACTTAGGAAGAAGGATCCCTATTTGGACCTCGGCGCCAGCCGCGGCCAACTAGAGATCCCCATTTCTATCACCTCCTTTTGAAGTTAATCACATCCTACGCCCATCCAACAGGCCATCCAGCCTAAGGAAGACAAACACCACCCCACAACCAAGAGCCTTTCTCCACACCCCAGGGGAGGTATTACGTGCTAGCTGACACTAGCAGTGTCATTTCCAAAAAGTAATATTAAATCTGACTTTATCATTAAGTTGGATTTTGAATTTATATAAAAATGAGTATTTGAAATATTTTTCTAGCTGCTCCAAGACTTAATTTGGCCCCTATTAAATGTAATAAGGTAAACCAGTAGTCTTGCCACAGTGAAAACGACTTTGGAGATTATTTACTGCCACAACATGTAAAACATTAACTATACATGTCCTACTTTTTAATCACTATGCACCCTGCCCTATGGGCATTTAGGGCCTACCACTAGGGGTGACTTATACATATTAAAAAGGAATGGTTTAGGCCAGGCAAAAGGTTTGTTTATCTGGGTCAAAATGACAGTTTTAAACAGCTCACATAGGCTACAGTGGCAGGCCTGGGACATGTTTTACAGTGCTACTTTAGTGGGTGGCACAATGAGTGCTGCAGCCTACTATTAGCATTTCATTTACATACCCTGGGTACCTCTAGTACTATAAACAAGGGGCTTACAAGTAAATTAAAGGTGCCAATTATGTGTATGTCAATTTTACATTGCTTAAAAAAGAGAGCGCAAGCACTTTACCAATGGTTTGCAGGGCTAGACTCCTAGGGCCAACAAAAAAGGGGTGACCCTTTAGAAAGTGCACATTTCCGGCACACTGAATATCTCTTTCCATATTACATCACTCATGGCATGTTAAATGACATCATTGATGATATCACTGATGACACCACTGGTAACACCATAGTTATATATGACAGAGAATTACTGTGAGAACGTGTATGGTGAAAGCATGGAAATAGCGTAAATCCTAGAGGTATGTTTGGTTGTGCATGGTGAAAGTCATATAGTGAATCGTTTAAAATCAGTAAAGGTTAGGGCACAAGTTTTACTCAGTGTCAAACAAGGTAAAAGCTGAGTGTACCTGATGTGGATTGTGCAGGTATGTTTCAAGGTAGGTTGGTTGTGGTTTAAAGCTAAACCCTGTTCCAAAAATGTGTGAGGAAGGCCAAAGCTTCTGGTGGCAATACATTACCCACCAGTGGATATCTGGGCACAAGTAATTTTAAATAGGGTAATAAAGTGATACTTAACATTTCTATGTAGTGAGTTATGTCTTATGGTTTGGATGTTTATGATGAGAACTTTGCCGAAGATTTTGTGGTATTGCAGAGTGTTGTGTAATGTAGACTGTGAGAATTTGAGCGTACTCTATGGTATGGCTGCGCAGCCTTACCATGTAATACACTTGCAAAAACTGTTTTGGGTCCACTCAAGCCTATTTGTAAAACCTTAAGCTCAATCCTGGGAATCTGTGGCTTCGAGCAGCAAGGATTAAACAAAGGAACTAGTGTAAAGCATTTAACGGTACCAAACAACAAAATAGAAAGGCACACAACACAAAAGAAATCCAACACCAATTTATAAATATAGATTATATTTTCATACATTTTTAGATTCCAAGATGAGCAAAAGCCATCAGAGGGTTCTGGAGATTTTTAAAGAAACTTAAATCTCAGTTTAACCGCAAACAAGCACTAGTAACTGTAAAGTTTGCCAACTTATGAAAAGTTTGTAAGAGTTGAGTTGGACTACTCCAGCCCAGTTTTGGCAGCCAGATCCGATAGGGAGAAGGTCTGGGGGGCAGGAGGGGACTATAAGGAGTATTCGGACAGTTACCTGGTCATCAAACCATTTTTCAGTTCAGTTCCAAACCTTACAGCATGACCGCCATAGGCTTCAATGGAGTGGTCCTGATGGTGCGGGTGCAGGAGATGGAAGATGCTCAAGGGTGCTCTGGGTGCTGTGCGGTCAATGGGAGCGCCTTTGTATTCCTCAGTGCATATGGCAAGTGGGGCGACTTTGGCCAGAGAGGTTGGGGTCCCTCGAAGTCCTCTTTGAGACAGTAGAAGGCCAGCAGTGGCTGGGCTACCGGTCTCCGTCCAGAGTGGTCCAAGCACTATATTTTGGTGGAAACTGGTGCCTCTCTTGGACCACCAGTCTGGACTCAGAAACACTCCCGGGTCCAACTGACTCAGGTGCAAATTTTGGCTGTCAAGGATCAGTCTCTTAGGGCACCTAGCGGCAGTCAGTGGAGATTCTTATGGAGTGGCTACTGGCTTGCCGAGTTGGGCTACTTCAGCTTTTTTGGCCCTGGTGCTGGTTCCCAGGGATCAGCTAACTGACCCTTGGAGTCACTTCTTTGGTCTGGAGCTGGGGAGCAACTTTTCCCCAAGCTAGGAGCCACAGGCACAGTCCTTTATTCACTAGCCCAAGGTGCGGCAGGTGCAGTCCAGCAGACGGTGCAACCTCTTTTTACTAAGTGCCGGGGTCAGCAGGGCAGTCTTTCTTCCGTCCTCTTTCCTGTAATCTGAGGTTCAGGGTGCCATGTTTATCCCTGGAAAGTGCCTTGGGAGGGTGATGTGGTACCTAGCCAATGGGCTACCAGGTATCCTCCCTCTTGGCGATGACTTTATGGCTATGTGTGGCATCTAGCAATCCCATAGTGTACGATTATGCCCAATCTCAAGTTGTCTGAACTCATCCTCAGATGTTAGGAGCTTGGTAGCCCACCCTAGAGGTGTGGTTACAGGTGGGTTACATGCCCACGGGAAAGCTGGTTTAGGCACTATTCTCCCCTCTTTGTTCCCACCGCCAGCCTGTCTACCTGAACAAAGGGCAGCCTCTCAAGAGTGTGATCACCATTTGCCCACCAAAGGCGGATTCGCATTTGAAGCTCACCTTTTGGGCAAACACCTAAGAGGCATTCTGTGAAGGGGAGGTATCACCTCGTCCTGTAGCAGGCTGCAATTGTACCTAAGCATGGTAGTCATTTACACAACTCCCCAGGAGGGCAGAAAGCTGTCCGGTGGTCAGTGACCCTGTGAGGGCACTAGACAAACTGAGTCACGAGTGGCAACTTTCCAAAAGTTGCATTTCTTCAATAGTGACATTAAATTCGACTTGGGCATCAAGTCGGGTTTAATGCCACTATTAATTTGATACCTTACAGTACCCATCTATGTCGTCCCACTGAGAAGTTAGCTGGGCTGGGTGGCCAGCCGGTAACCCTGTGTTAGTCAATGTGGCTACTTATTCTCTGACAGCAAAACGACAATTTGGAAGTGTTGCTGTCAGGACATATATATAAAATACATGTCCTACTTAATAATATAAAGCTCCCTACCTTAGGGCTCGATAGGCCTTCCTTAGGGAAGACTCACATATAATGTTAAGGGTAGTGGGGGCTTTGCCAATTGTTTGAATGGCAAAGTCAAACTAGCAGTGTTACCACTGCCCTTCCACTCTACAGTGGCAGGCTGGGAGAGATTTTGTACTTGTTCACACAGGGTGGCAAGTCAGTGCTGCAGCCCTGCACCCAACCACGCCTGCTGGAGGCTAACCCCCTGCTGTGCATGGCCTATGGTTATGAGCAAGTTAGAACTTTAATCAGAAAGGGTGTGTTAGAAATGGAAGTCTCTAGTTGGCAGAGGTAGTCACCTTTGTCCAAATATGGACCCTTGCTTCTAGTCCGGGTAAGGGGGATACACTTCTAAAATAACCCCTGCTCACCCCCTTGGTAGCTTGGCACAAGCAAACAGGCTTATCTCAGAGGCAGTGTGTAAAGCATTTGTGAGCACATACAGTAATACAGTAATACAGAACTACAGTGAAAACACTACAAATGAACACCACACCAGTTTAGAAAAATAAGTAATCTTTATCTAAGCCAAATCAAGACCAAACAACAAAAATCCACAATACAGTACTAAAAATATGATTCTTAAAAGGTAGAAGCAGTTTTGTTCCAAGAAAATGTGGGATGCAACACTTTTACACAAAGTACCTTTTTAATTTTTTTTATTTAATTTTACGTTTTTTCAAATACAACATCGTATCACATATCGACATTATACTGTATGTATCAACTTTTGATGATGGCAAACATAAACAAAGAAACCTCCCAAGCATGTACCCCAATTGACATCTAATAAATACATTATATATTAGAGTACTAATGTGCAGAAATAATTGTACAGGAATCTGATTCAGCAAGGGTAATATCTTGTTTCTCCAAGACTGCCGTCGGCGTTACATTCATACCCTTTGTCAACAAATATGACGTAAGCGGAGCCCAAATGTCTTTTGGTCTTGACGGTATCGGCAATTCTTCGGCATACTGCGATAATTGGTCTCTACAATATACCACATCCTCCAGCCACCGTTGTTGCTTGGGGACATGTCTACTGTCCCAGTGCTGTGCCACTTTTGTCTTAGCCAACAATAATGAAATCATCACCAGTCGTCTATTCTGTGGTTTTATATAATCTACAAGCCCTAACAGGCAGACCTGTGGCGTACACTTTACCAGTTCTTCTACCATTTCAGAAAGCGAGTCAGTCACTTGTGTCCAAAAAGCGCGCACCCTCTCGCATGACTATGCAAGGTGTATAAAATCAGCATCAGGCATTTTACATCTTGAGCAATTAGAAGCCTCCCGCAACCCATACCTTTTTAATTGCTTGGGAGTATAATACAGCTGTTGGATGAATTTGAAATGAATGATACGCAAGTTACAATTAGCAGTTAACAACCTAGTTAATGAACAGCAGTACTCCCATTCTTCCTCTGTAAGTGGCTCATCTAATGCCGCATCCCATCGTTCTTTAGCTTTACTGTGTTGTGATATAGTGTCAGCCTGCATCAAAATATACATTCTAGTAACCAGCTTTATCCGTGAAGGTCCCATCATCATTGCTTGTAGCGGTTTCAAGGTTAATGGTTCGGTGGGGTGACGACCATTAAAGACCTTGAGGGCCTCCCTCAGCCTAAGAAAGGTGAATACTGCCAATGGTGTACATGGTTTTCGCACCTGGATATCCTTCAGGGTTACGAACATGCCCTTGGGATATACATCACCCATTGTTACAACTCCCATGTCTGCAAGTGTCGCAATCGACGAGCCTCCTGCACCACTGATATATAAGGGTGGTGTGCCAGCGGGACTGATGGTGCATATATAGGAAGCTTTTCAGCTCGCTCCGCTAACTTCCACCATGCCTGCACTGTGCAAACTGTTGTACTCATTTCCCTATGAGGAAATGTGGGTTGTGCCTTAAATATTAAGGTGGTCAGTGTCTCTGAGAATACATCATCCACTTCCACTGCCACATGTGGCAGAAAGGGTGGCGGATAATACCAATAGTGCGCAAAGTGCACCTGTGCACATAGATAATACATATGCATGTCTGGAGACGCGAATCCACCTTGAGAGTATGGCCTTGTGAGGACCTCCCATCCACATTGCAGCTGCTTCCCTGCCCATACCAAACGGCTTAGAACAGAGCGAAGTCTAATAAAAAAAAAACCTCGGCAATCGGAGAGGCACATTAACAAACATATATAGAAATCTTGGGAGTATGGTCATTTTTATGACAGCTTGTCGGTCTGCCAATGAGAGCGGTAATCTGACCCACCTGTCCACTTGTTCCTCTGTTTGCACCATTGCCCTCGCATAGTTTTCCCTCATCACTGTCTCGGGTTCTTAATGTATCCATATACCCAGATATTTGACCGGGTCTATTGTCCATTTTAACAGGAATTCCAATATAAACGGGAGAGTATTTGGGGTCAACGGGAATACTGATGATTTATCCCAGTTTATTCTAAGACCTGAGAGAGTTTCATACTTAATATATTCTCGTATCAACCCATGGAGCTCCTCCTCGGGGTTGCGGACATTAAGCACCATGTCACCCACATACATTGATATTATGAGTGGACGTTGTCTAAACCCCAACTCTGCTCTCGCATATTTCTGTCTTACTATACAGGCCAGTGGCTCCATAACAATTGCGAACGGCAGTGGAGAGACCGGGCACCCCTGCATTGTTCCTTTACAAATCGCTATTAGTTTCGAGTGACATTTATTTACCCGCACTCTGGCTACTGGAGCTGTATATAATAGTTCAATCCATTGGATGAACGCGAAGGGAAGGCCCATGCGCCGCAAAACATCAAACATGAACCCCCATTTTATGGAATCAAATGCTTTGGCAGCATCAAGCATTACTGCCGCAGCCTTAGACTCCGGATCCAGTTGGTGCATTACCGCGAATAAAGTTCGCAGGTTATGCGTGGTAGATCAGGTTGGTACAAATCCCGATTGATCCGGGAGGACTAATGCCGGCAGTAGGGGCCGCAGTCTGGTGGCAACCATCTTTGCAATAATTTTAGTGTCTATGTTCAACAACAAAAGTGGGCGGTACGAATCACAGCTGCCCGGGTGTTTAACCGGCTTCAACAGGGTGATTATTAATGCTTCCCGTAGTGTAGGAGGAAGAGACCCATTCTCATATGCTTCACTGTACATATTATGAAGATGGGGAGCAAGCAGATCTACATACGCTTTATAAAATTCACTAGGCAACCCATAAACCCCAACTGCCTTCCCTGAGGGTAATGCCTGTATCGCCTCCCTGACATCCTCTACAGTGAATGGTTGCAGGAGATACTCTCTCTGCCCATTGGAGAGCCATGCAAGCGCTATCTCTTCTAAAAAGGATTGCACCTCTTCATTTGCCACCTCCCCCCCTCCATATAATTCGGAATAGTAGTTTCTGAGTTGTTTGAGAATTTCAGGTGTATTGTAGCATGCCGTGCCGTCCGGCCGGACAATTTCTGTGATATAGACCTGCGACCGCGGGGGTCTAATCTTTACTGCCAGAGCACGGCTAGGTCGACCCCCTTCCCTGTAAGTCCGGGCCTTCCAGCGTCTAGACAGATGCTTTATTTCCTGGTCTGCAGTCTCATTATATTCTGTTACCAACTCTCTAATCTCTGCCAGGGATTCGGGTTTATGCGTTTCTGTATATTCTTTTTCTAATGATTTAATGGCTTTCTCCAACCATGTCATCCTAGAATGTAAGTCTTTTAGTACCCTTGCCTGTAGCCCAATGCACGTCCCCCTGATGGTGGCCTTAAATGCCTCCCATAAAGTTCCAGCCTCCTCCACTGTCCCCTCATTTTCAACAAAAAATAATTCTATGGCTTGTCGCACCCTTTCTTTAAAGACTGGGTCCAGTAGTGAGGTCTGCTGCAGTCGCCACTGGAATGGCTGCGCATGTTGTGTGGGAATGTTCACCTCCAGAATCACCGGCGAGTGATCAGACAATGTACGCAGCAGGTGCGGCACCTGCCGCGTACATTGTCTGATCACTCGCAGGAGGCCGCCGATCCAGAGATCAGCCAGTAGTCCAGTCTGGACCATGATTTATGTACCGATTAAATATGTGTGCCCTCCCATCCCTTAGGGTTCCGATCCCTCCAGATATCAATGAGCCCATGAGCGACATTATATGACGCACTATTTGTGCCGCCCGCTTCCCCTGCCAGGGTGTGTTTGCACTGCGATCCATATCGGGATCCAGGTATGTGTTCAGGTCTCCACCCCAGAAAATCACCCCAGGCTGTAATACAAATAGCTTGTTCTCCAGTCTCTGAAAGAATTCCGGATCGTCAACATTTGGGCCATAGGTATTGACAATTGTTATCGAGGTTCCGCATAAATTCCCTTGTATAAGAGTGAATCGCCCCATATCGTCGGACTCAACATGCGCAAGTGTAAAAGGTGTTCCTCTTTTAACTAAAATCATGACTCCTCTAGCATAATTGGAGTATGATGATGTCGCCTTTACCATTGCCCACCTTCTACCCACCCTGTCCTCACTCAATTTTGTAAGGTGTGTTTCCTGTAATAGAGCCAATTATATTTTCTGTCTATCTAGGTATGCCAACACCTGCCTGATCTTTTTCGGATTATTCAATCCCCTGACATTCCATGTCCATAGTCTAATTCCGCCTACCATTTGAATGTCAATTCTACATCCAGTACATTAGTCGTAACTGACCATGCAGTCAAATTTCTCCACATATCTAGTTCAAATTTCTGCCATTGGAGTACCATGCTTAGACGTACAACTAACTTTTTGATCCCCCCACCCACTTCAGCATCCCAATCATGCCAAAGACATGCCCCAATAGAACTTGTAAACAACAAGACAACCAAGTTGGGGAATACCCACATGGGGGCGACCAGAAACCCGAACTCCCACCCGCAGGGCAGGTGTGGCCGGGAGAACTCAATTTTGTAACATTCAATTACATTTTACAATTTACTTTGCCTTCATACTCTGTGACTAGCTATTTTATCTCATACCTTCTGCATTCCCAACTTATCCAAAAAACCAAGGAAGGATATAGTTTCCATCATATTTCCTTTGCCTATGCAATGGTATCTGCTCACCCCCCCTCTTCCAAGGCTGCCTATTTGAGCATAAAATAGTGACATATAACAGCGTTCTACTTGCATTTCAGTACTAGCATGCTATGTCGGACATTACCCTTAGTCCCATTATTGTCCCACAATAGTCTCATTGGGGTGCTTCCCCAAACACTCGCCTGTCCACATAATGCTGTTCGGGGTAAATCGACATTCCGCCCCGTCACGCTGTCTTGCGTGCACCACCCAATCCATTATTAGCTTTGAGCATACCTTTTAGTGGGTCCATACATTTTACCACCATCACCTACTCTCAGTGTCATCACTTCACCTCCACATTCAGGATTCCGACATTGCAGGGGAAGGTGATCACCACGGGCTCTTGCGCTTGAGGTGCACTCACTTCACGTATTCCTGTGCTTCCCGTGGTGACTGAAAAATCTTCGTTTTCCCCTCGACGGTTATCCTCAATCTCGCTGGATATAGCATCACATAAGGCACCTCCATTTCACGCAGCTTCTTTTTGACAGATGTAAATTCCCTGCAAGCCGCTTGCACTGCAATAGTAAAATCTGGAAAAAAGGACACCTCGTTCCCCTGGTAGCTGGTGTTTTGCTTCTCTCTTGTTAGCTGCAGTACCGCGTCACGATCCCGATAATTTGGCTACAATGGGTCTTGGCGGAGCTCCCGGTGGCGGCTCAGGGGTTAATGTTCTATGTGCTCTCTTGATGATCAGTACTTGAGAGAGGTTTTTGGCACCAAAGATGGTCTTAAGCATTTCCTCAACGTAGACCTCAAGGCGGCCGGTGTTGGTACTCTCAGGGACCCCCATTATACACAGATTATTGCGGCGCGAGCGTGCCTCTAAATCTTCATTTTTTGCCCTGATGACTTCCAATATTTTCTCCACTTCGTAGCATTTGCCCGTATTCACGTGTGCCTCATCCTCTACGGATGAAATGCGTTGCTCCGCAGCCGTTAGGCGCTCACCCTGTTTGTCCATTTTAGCAGACATATTGTCCATTCGCAGTGTGAGAGTGTCTATTTTGCCATCTATGGCATGCAGGCTCTGTTGCATAGCCTTCAGAGTAGCTTCCAGTGTGGACGTGTTCGGCTGCCCAGTCTCCATTTTAGTATCAGAGTGCGCCCCTGCATGCTTCGTGGAGCGCCTCGATTCGAAGGACAGCTTAGCCTGCTGCTTGTCCGCTTTTCCCATGCTGGCGCTTCAGTTGTGTCCTTGGTCTCACCAAGGCGTACACACCGACCTGCCCATGTTCAACTGCGCCAAATAATCCACCTCTCTGTCGGCCTATACAGAATAGTTGTGTAATGGACTCCTGCACCACACCACTGCTATATTCAGGATCTCTAATATGCACTATTTCTTCTGGATGTCGCAGTATTTATTTACCTTTGAGACATTTCTCTCCGAAGGGGACACTGCCAACATTTTCACTTACAGGCCTTAATGCGTATTTCTTCCGTGAAGCTGAGCTATACAGCGCTTTACATCGTCTCCGCTCTATGTACTCTCATCACTCACTGCCCTGCTTCATTCAGGCTTGCCTTCATAAAGATGGCAGTCGCGCCTTCCCAGCCCGTACGGCTGTATCTCCTGCAGCCAGTTGCGCTCCACCTCGTCACTCGCGGCCCTCCACCTTACCTCTGGGTTTTCAAGGCTGGCCCCAGCGATCTTTGTCTCTTGTGCTGGCGAGCGGTTCGTGGTCCCGCTTTGTAATCGCTTATTGGACCGCGCATCCACTCATGTGGCACCGCTGCAGCCTCCGGACGTGCCGCAGACTTGAATGCTTCTTCCGTCCCCCGCTAACTCAACAGCACTGCTCCACAGGTGCCCGCCTGGCGTGCGATAATCGTCCCTCTATTGCTCGCGCAGATACTGTTGTGGGATTTGCTCATTGCCGCCCAGGTTGCAGTTCCGTATTCCGACAATGTCCGCCCTGCACTGCCATCTTGTGCGTTTTCAGCCTGCAGCTTCTACAGGCCCAATCGCAAAAATATCCTGATGACGCAGTCTGTGGCAGTCCTACATGGCTCCTGAGACATCCCGTCTGCCCTGTAACATTATTCCGGCATTATTTCCTTACGATGAATGCCCGATCTGCCAAGAATTATCGGATTTGAGCTACCGGCCGGCAGAGCTGCACTACAGTGCGGCCATCTTGCCGCAGGCTCTCTAGCCCCCCTTACACAAAGTACCTTGGGTGCGCCGAAAAATGCAAGCAAAAAGTGTCGCAGGGTAGGTGATGCGTCGGTTCCTTACACTCAAGGAAGGTGATATATAGGTTCCTTGCTCCGGGGGAGGTGATGTGTCGGCTTCTTACTGCTGCGAAGGGGAGGTGATGCGTCGGTTCCATTCCAAAGAGGAGGTGATGCGTCGGTTTCTCACTGCGTGGGGAGGCGATGCGTCGGTTTCTTACTGCTTCCCCCAGCGATACGACAGAATTGACGCTTCGATGCAATGCGTGATGATCCGGTACGATGCGTCGGTTCTTCTCCAACCGGGCCTGCGTCAGAATCGGTGCAGTGATCTCGGAGGTCAGAGATTGGTGCACAGGATTCGTCGCACAGCAGACACTTCAGCCTCGAGCAGGCACTGCGCCGATTCTTCGGCGGCGGTGCTGCGTCATACATATTCTCTCGCACCGCTGCGATGCGCCGGAAACAGGCGATGCGTCGATTTTCACAGTTCTTGCAGTTTCCAGTCCCAAAACAACCTCCAGAGGCCCAGACCACTGGCAGGCACCTCTCAGCAGTTTTGAACTCCCAGCAAAGGAGTTCAGGGGGGACTGGAGATGAAGTCTTTGTGTCCCTGAGACTTCAGAACAGGAGGCAAGCTCTATTTCAAGCCCTTGGAGATCTTCCTCAAGCAGGGGATACAGCACAATCAATCAATCAATCAATCAATCAATCAATCAATCAATTGTAAGCGCGCTACTCACCCGTGAGGGTCTCAAGGCGCTGGGGGGGAGAGGTACGCAGCTCCGTTCTGCCGAATAGTCAGGTCTTGAGAGTCTTCCTGAAGGTGTTCAAGGAGGGGGCGCGCCTGATGTCTGCTGGTAGCTCGTTCCAGGTCTTGGCTGCAATGTGAGAGAACGATCTTCTGCCTGCTCTAGCTCTGTGGATGCGTGGGGTTTCAGCCAGTGCGAGGTTGGCAGATCGTAGGTTTCTTTTGGGTACGTGGAAGTTTATTCTGTCGTTGAGGTATTTGGGTCCGTTGTTGTGTAGGCATTTGTAGGTGTGAGTGAAGATTTTGAAGGTGACTCTTTTCTCCACAGGGAGACAGTGGAGTCTCCGCAGGTGTTGGCTGATGTGTTCGTGCCGGGGGATGCCAAGGACGAGTCTGGCCGCGGTGTTCTGTATTGTCTGGAGTTTGTGGAGTAGGGACCTGTTAATGCCGGCGTAGAGCACGTTTCCGTAGTCCAGTCTGCTGGTGATGAGTGAGTGGGTGACTATCTTCCTTGACTCCAGGGGGATCCATTTGAAGGTCTTTCGGAGGATGCGGAGGGTGTTGAAGCAGCTGGAGGTGACGGTGTTGACCTGTCGGTTCATGGCGAGTGATGAGTCGAGTACGATGCCGAGGTTTTTGGTGTGGTCTGTGGGGGTAGGTGGGCTTCTGAGGGCGGTGGGCCACCAGGTGTTGTCCCATGCTGAGGGGGTGGTTCCAAGGACGAGGACTTCTGTCTTCTTGACGTTGAGTTTTAGGCAGCTGTTGGTCATCCAGACTGCGACTTCTTGCATTCCCTTCTGGAAGTTGAGTTTTGCAGTGGTGGGGTCTCTCGTGAGGGAGAGGATGAGCTGGGTGTTGTCGGCGTAGGATACGACGTTGAGGTCGTGTTGTCAGACGATGGCTGCGAGGGGGCCCATGCAGATGTTGAAGAGGGTCGGGCTCAGTGATGACCCCTGTGGGACTCCGCAGGTGATTTCCGTGGGTGGAGAGGAAGGGTGGTAGTCTGATCCTTTGGCTTCTTCCGGTGAGGAACGATCGGATCCAGTCCAGGGCAGTTCCTTGTATGCCGGCTTGGTGTAGTCTGGCGACTAGTGTGCGGTGAGAGACGGTGTCGAAAGCTGCAGACAGGTCGAGGAGGATGAGGGCTGTGGAGTGTCCTTGGTCCAGGAGGGTGCGGATGTCGTCTGTGGCGGCGAGGAAGGTGGTCTCGGTGCTGTGGTTGCTTCAGAATCCGGATTGGGATGGGTTGAGGACGGCGTTTTCTTTGATGAATCGTGTCAGTTCCCTTTTGACTGCTTTCTCTGCTACTTTGGCTGCGAAGGGGAGGAGCGAGATGGGCAGGTAGTTCTTGAGGTTGGTGGGGTCGGCCGTGGGCTTCTTGAGCAGGGGCCTGACTTCTGCGCGTTTCCAGTTGTCGGGGAAGGTGCCTGTTGTGAAGGTGGTGTTGATGGTCCATTGCAGTTCAGGTACGATGGTGTCCGCAGCTCTGTGGTAGATGTGCGGGGGGAAGGGGTCAGTGGGTGCCCCCGATTGGATGCCTTTCATGGTTGTGGCGGTGTCCTCGGTCGTGATAGGTGTCCAGTTGGAGATGATGGGCTGGCTGGTGTCTTGGGGCCGGTTGTGGCGTCTTGTGGGTGACCAATGAAGTTGTCGTAGAGTGCTCTAATTTTGAGGTGAAAGTAGGTTCCAAGCTTGTCGCAGAGGTCTTGGGAAGGTGTGATGTCTGTGGCTTCGCTGCGTGGGTTGGTGAATTCCTGAATGACACTGAAGAGTTCCTTGGAGTTGGTGGAGTTGGCGAGGATTTTGTTGTGGATGAAGTTTCTTTTGGTTGTTCTGATTTGGTTGTGGTAGTCTGTCATGGCGTCCTTGTAGGTGGAGTAGTTATCGGTTGTCTTGGTGTTCCGCCAGTTCTTCTCCAGGTGTCTGCAGGTGCGCCTGGCTTCTTGGAGATCGGTGGTGAACCAGGCGGCTTTCCTGGGGCGCTGTTTGCCGGGGTTGCGTAGCGGGCGAGCTCGTCTGCGCAGTTGGAGATCCAAGTGTGGAGTCCTTTGGCTGCGGTGTTTGCGTCGGATGCCCAGGTGGGGTTGTCTCGGGTGAGGGTGGAGTGCAGTTGTTCGTCAGTAACCTTGCTCCAGTTCCTTCGTGGTGGGCGGAGGGGGTGGTTTCGGTGCCTTGGGTTTGTCGACAGTGAAGTGAACGCAGTGGTGGTCGGTCCATGGCGGTTGCATTGTGTGGCTGAAGTGAACGCTGTTACCTGCCGCGAAGATGGGGTCAAGGGTGTGTCCTGCTCTGTGTGTCAGTGTGGTGATGAGTTGGTTGAGTCCGATGTTGGCGAGGCTGTCCCGGAGGGTGGTGCATTTGGGGTCGCTGGTGTTGTCGAGGTGGAAGTTGAGATCTCCAATGAGTATGTAGTTCATTGATGCGACAGCATGGGGTGCGACGAAGTCAGTGATGGTGGTGGCGAAGGGTGTTCGGGGGCTGGGGGGGTCTGTAGATGAGGGTTCCTCGGAGTGTGGTGTTGGGGGTGGTCTGGATCTGGAAGTGCAGGTGTTCGGCGCAGGGGAAGATTTCGCTGGAGGTGGTGAGGCAGAGGGTGTTCTTGTGGGCGATGGCGAGGCCCCCTCCCGGGTGGTTGGGGCGGTCCTTCCTCTGGATCTTGTATCCGTCCGGGATGGCGGTGTTGATGTCGGGGGCGGAGGCAGCGTTGGTCCAGGTCTCCGTGAAGAAGGCGACGTCGGGCGAGAGAGACTCGAGTAGGTTCCAGATTTCCATGGCGTGTTTGTGTACAGAGCGCACGTTGAGCAGGATGCATCTGAGGGTGTCATCAGTGCAGGTGTCGGCGGTGCTAGAGGTCGGGGTTGTGGTGAAGGTCTGATGACAGTGGAGGCAGGAGAATTGGCCGTGGGTCGAGTTCGGCGAGGCCTGTTGGCAGTCTCTGAGTTTTCCGGGGTTGAGTGCGAGGAGGGCGGCGGAGTCGTAGCGGTGGAAGGTCATGGATCCAGGGTGCCTGGCGCTGGTCGCGGTCGGGTCGCGGCCGGGCGCAGACGGGCTAGCCTTAGGCGCGCCCACTGCGCGCCACTTACAATATTGAAAAACGAAGTTGGCAGTATTTCACTATCAGGACATGCCACACACATCAGAGCATGTCCTAACTTTAGAATTCACTGCACCCTGCCCACAGGGGTACCTTGGGCCTATCTTAGGGGTGACTAACATGTAAGAAAAGGGTAGGTTAGGCCCTGGCAAGTGGGTGCACTTGCCAGGTCGACATGGCAGTACCAAACTGCGCACAGACACTGCAGGGGCAGATCTGAGTTACATTTACAGGCTGCTTATGTGGGTGGCACAATCAGTGCTGCAGGCCCACTAGCAGCATTTGATTTACAGGCCCTGGGCACACACCGTGCACTGTACTAGGGACTGACTAGTAAATCAAATATGCCAATCATGGAAACACCAATCCAGAACAACAATTTGCAAAGGGAGCATTTGCACTTTGGCACTGAACAGCAGTGGCAAAGTGCCCAAAGCATCTAGACCAGCAAAACAAAGTCCAACAGACAGCAAAAACATAGGAGGCAAAGGCAAAAAATGCAGGGGAAACCCACGTCAATGCTGCCAGGTCTAACACGTGTTCCCTCCAGCTGAAATGTGGGGAGAACTACCCACCCTCTTGGGAGCTCTCTTCACTAAGGTGGGAAAATCTGGACAGACCATCAGCATAGGCGTGTTCTGTACCAGGACGGTGTTCCACCATGAAGTCCATCCCTTGTAGGGAAATGGACCACCTCAACAACTTTGGATTCTCACCTCTCATCTGTATCAACCATCTGAGGGGCCTGTGGTCAGTCTGAACCCAGAAGTGAGTCCCAAACAAGTAGGGCCTCAGCTTCTTCAGCGCCCAGACCACAGCAAAAGCTTCATGCGCAATCTCACTCCACCTCTGTTCCAGTGGAAGTAACCTTCTTCTAATGAAGGCTACAGGTTGGTCTAGGCCCTCCTCACCATGCTCTGAAGCATCTATCTGCACCACAAATTCCTGTGAGAAGTTGGGTGCCTTGAGCACGGGCGCTGTGCACATGGCAGATTTCAGGGCATCAAAAGCTTTTTGGCAGGCGTCAGTCCAGTTCACCTTCCTGGGCTGCTTCCTGAAAGTCAGCTCTGTCAAGGGGGGGCAACAATGGGGCCATACCCCTTGGCAAATCTCCTGTTATACCCGGTGAGTCCTAAGAAGGCTCCCACTTCTGTCCCGGTCTTGGGGGGTTCCCAATCTTGGGCTGTAGGGGCGCCACCTGGCCGCTACCTACCTGGTGTTCCAAGTACACCACTGAACCTTGCCCGATCTGTCACTTGCTTGCCTTGATTGTGAGGCCTGCCCTCTGCAGAGCCTTCAACACTTCCTAGAGGTGGTGCAGATGTTCCTCCCAAGTGGCACTGAACACTGCGATGTCATCCAGGTAGGCAGCACTGAAATCCTCCAGTCCAGCCAACACCTGCTTGACCAACCTCTGAAAGGTGACGGGGCATTCTTCAACCCAAAGGGCACCACCTGGAATTGGTAGTGCCCCTCCAGGGTTGAAAATGCAGACCTCTGCTTGGCCCCATCAGTTAAGGCAATCTGCCAGTACCCAGACGTTAAGTCAAACGTACTGAGGAACTTGGCGGCTCCCAACTGATCTATGAGCTCATCAGCTCTGGGGATGGGGCGTGCATCAGTCCTGGTGACCGAATTGAGCCCTCGGTAGTCCACACAGAACCGGAGTTCTGGTGTGGCACCGGGTACAGCAGTCTTTGGGGCCAAGACCACTGGGCTGGCCCAAGGGCTGTTTGAGGGCTCAATCACCCCTGGCGCTAACATCTTTGAGACCTCCTCCTTGATGCAAGCCTTGACCCTGTCAGTCACTCTGTAAATTTTGTGCCTCACAGGAGGACTGTCCCCAGTGTACACATAATGGACACACCATTGAGTGACACCAGGGGTCATGGAGAACAGAGCAGCAAACTGTCCCAACAGTTGGCGGCAGTCACTCTGCTGTTCAGGAGTCAGGGCGGGGAGAGGCTTACACCGTCCACTGACCCATCATGTTTCTTAGCAGACAGAAGGTCAGGAAGAGGCTCAGTCTCCTCCTCCATTCCAGCATCTGTCGCTAGGAGCATGCCAACTACGGACCTCTCCAAGTGGGGCTTAAAGCGGTTCACATGCAGGACCCGCAAAGGGTTCGTTGGAGACTGCAAGTCCACCAGGTAGGTGACTTCACTTTTGCACTCCACCACCTCAAATGGCCCAGTCCACTTATCTTGGAGCGCACAAGGCTCCACTGGGGCCATGACCCACACTTTTTGACCAGGCTGAAACTCGATCAGAGTGGCATTCTGATCATACCACCGTTTCATCTCTTCCTGGCTGGCTTCCAGAGTCGCCTGAGCAAGTTGCATGAAGCGCTTAGTCTGGTTCCTGAAGGCCAGCATGTAGCTATATACATCCTGGGGAGGTTTACTGGGAGCTTTCTCCCAGCCTTCTTTGACCAGACTTAGCGGTCCTCTTACAGGATGCCCATACAGGAGCTCAAAGGGACTGAACCCTAAGGACTTCTGCGGTACCTCTCTGTAAGCAAACAAAAGGCATGGTAAGAGGACATTCCACTTATACCTCATGGGTTCACCAAGACCCACAATCATGCCCTTCAGGGTCCGGTTGAATCTCTCAACCAGCCCATTACCTTGGGGGTGGTAAGGAGTGGTGAACTTGTAGGTAGCACTGCACTCCTGCAACAGGCACTTCATATACTTGGATATGAAGTTGGCATGGTCCACCAAGACCAGGATGAACCTGTTGCCCATGGCTGTCTTGGGATCGAGAGGCCCCACAATGCCAATTCCCACCCTCTCAAAGGGGGTGCTGACTACAGGGAAAGGTTGGAGAGGAGCCTTGCACTTCCTCCCACCCTTGCCACTTGCCTGGCAAGTCTGGCAAGACCTACAATGTGTGTCAGAGTTCTTATGCATTTAAGGCCAGTAAAAGTGGGTGACAAGACTTTCAAAGGTCTTGTCTTGCCCCAAATGCCCTGCCAAAGGCACATCATGAGCCAGACCCAGTAGGAAGGCTCTGAAGCGCTGGGGTACCACCAGAACACAGGCTGACCCAGGCTCAGCAACCTTAGGCTCACTATACAGGAGACCATTCTCCCAGTAAATCCAATGTGATCCAGACTGATCACCTGCTGCCTGATTTGCAGCCTGTTGCCGCAAACCAATAAAAGAAGGGCATTTCTGCTGCTCCTGGCAGAAATCCTCCCTGGAGGGGCCCCCTTCCTGCTGCAAATGGGTCAACTCAGGCAGGTTCCCCAGTTCGGCCTCTTCCTCCCCTGTAGGCTCCAGGGCATCCCCCTCAAGGTTTGCTTCCTCCTGGACCATGGGAACTTCGGGGGCCAGTTTCCCGTGCCCCTTGCCTCTTCTCTTTCTGACAGGCACCCGGGCCACTGTTTTAGGCTCCAGGTCCTCTTGATCGCCCTTACCGGCTGCCATAGACCAAGTCATCACACATGCCCACTCAGGCAGACCCAACATCTCCAGATGCGACTTACGCTCCACCTTCTCCCAAGGGGAACTCTCCAAATCATTGCCTAGCAGACAGTCAACAGGCATGGCTGGCCTCACAGCTACTTTCAAGGTACCTGAGACCCCCCCCACTCAAAGGGAACCTGTGCCACTTTGCAGAGGCAGTCCGAGTTGTCAGCTGCAACTACTGGGTAGAATGTGTTGGGGACCACCTGCTCTTCAGACACTAGCCGACAACTGACAGCTGTCACACTGGCTCCAGTGTCTCTCAGAACTTCCACAATATGGCCATTGATGGTCACCCACTGCCTGTATATTTTAGTGTTATCAGGCAGATGAGCTCTTGGGACCATCTCATTGTCTCCTAAAGAGACCAGGGTCATTTCTATGGGACCCCACCTCTCTTGGGCACCCAACTCCTCCCCCAAGGCTACACTAGCCATCTCCTGGGGCGGTGCACCAGTGGGTGCAGTGGTAATCTTTTTGGGATACCTAGGGTCCCCCTGGAAGTGACCCACCTGACCACAACCATAACATGCGCAGGGACCCTTCTGGATCTGCTTACCTGAAGGGACCCATGGCTTCTTTTCAGTGGGAGGCTGGTAACCTTTCCCTTGGTTCCCTTGGGAATTACTTTGGGGCCCTTTTTGGAACTCCTTCTGTTTACCCTTGTCCCCCCACACTTCTGCTGGGGACCCTGCCCACCTTTGGCGGAGTCTCCCACACAACCTTTTTGGACCCTGGTACTGACCCAGTGGTCCACCTCCACAGCAAGCTTCCTGGGGTCAGTCAGCTTACTGTCAATCAAGTGCTGGTGTAGCTATGGAAAACAATTATCCGACAAGTGCTCCCATGCAACCAAATCATAGAGCCCCTGAAAATCATTTACCTGGCTACCCTTCACCCATCCATCCAGTGCTCTGAAAAAATAGGACACACACTCCACCCAAGTGCTTGACTCCAGCTTTTTACAAGCTCTCAACTTCTGCCTGTACAATTCTGGGGTCAAACCATACCTCCCTATCAAGGCTTCCTTCATGGGAGCATAAGACATCTGTTCTTCAGCGGGCAATGCTAGCAACCTGTGTATCTCCCTTCAGTGACAAAGCGGCACCACAACCCCGCTCCCCAGTCTGTCTCACGGATTCTGTAGGACCTCATTGCTACCTCATAGGCCTTAAACCACTGACCAATGTCTTCCTGCTTCACAAAATCCTTAATAACCTCCTTGGGGATGTATACCTTCCCTTCTCCAGACACTGATGGTGCGCTGCCACCATTGGGATTGGACTCTAGACTCTTTGCTTTTTGATCCAGTTCCCTCAACCCTCTTTCATGCTCTAAGAGCATCTTTTTCTCTTCCTGGGCTAATTTCTCCCTCTGAAATGCCAACTCCTTATCCTCTTTCCCCAGCCTGAGCTTCGTGAGCTTCAATTCATGTATCCTGTGTGAGAAGTTGGCCTGGCATATGCTGTCCACTAATTATAGTGGGCACCTTGCACCAGTCCAAACAACCCCTTATTGGAGATAGGTTAAAGACAACCTTATTGAAAGCTATCCTAGTGGTAGCTATGGAGAGCAGCCTTCAGGCTAAGTCTTGAAGGAATGTAAAGCAGCTTGTTTTACCAGTCTATAATCTCTTGAGTGACCAAATGAAAGAGCACCACACCAGGTTTATTTAAAATATATGTATTTATTGCTAAACACACCCCTCTAGTCTCTTTATGAGGCTAGAGTTCGAAGTACATAAGTTATAAGTTATCAAATCACAGTAATAGCACAAATACACGTTTGGGCCCTAGGGGCGTACCAAACCATATACCAATAAAGTGGTATGCGAACCACGACTGAACTAGACACTAGGCCTAGAGCCTCTAGAAGTGCTTGGACCACAAGGAACCACCCAAGGTAGTGACACAGGGGACCTACGGGAGACGTGTGCAGTGTAAATACACAACCGCGATACGCCGTTGACTTCTATGGAGAAAGTCGGGATCGGGAAATTATAGAAAAGGGACACTTAAAAGAGGACTAGGACAAAACCCTTTGAGATCTAGGACTTTGAAGAGTCTCTACCCACGGGAGCACTGGAGTACTCGTGTTACCTCACCCAGGGAAGCCGGGTGCATAGGTGCCTTTCGGGGTCGGGTTTCGTCGTCGATTCGAATGGCGATCTGCTGCAAAGTGCTGCTGGCGGCCAAGAGAAAAGTGTCCGGGTGGATCCAAGAGTGGATCGGAGTTCTGAAGAACCTGAAAGCAGAGGGGACAGAGTCTGGGTCACTAGCCAGTGACCAGGAAGGCGATGGACAGATGCCCACCGATGTCGAGTGCTTCAGGTGCGTTGACGGTTGTCTTAACTCTTCAGCCACTAGGTCCAGGAGGCGTTGTCGGCGACCAGGAGCAGGATTCGGGCTGGTACACAATGTCTGTCGAGTGCTGAGGTGTTGGCGACTGGATTGGACCCAACAAGCCTTGGCAACGGCAAGTCTCGAGGAAGATGTAGATCGTCGATAGTGCAGACCAGCAAGGTCTGTGGAACTCACCCAGCGAGGGTAAGTGAGGGCAGGCCTGGAGCAACCAGGATGCCAAGTAAGAAAAGGATTGGCCTTCGTTAAGGGCTACTAGCCAACGGGCTAGCGACCGCGAAGGAGCCTTGTGACGCCGCACGTGGAGCTGGCTTACAGGACACTCGTGGAGTGGGGGCCAGTGATCTTCGGTGCAGGTGGTGCTGGAGGCTAGGGCTACTCGAAGCCCAAAGCACGACTTCTTGGGAGACCCAGAAGATGGTGTACTTGCAAATGTGCTCGGTGTCCAGGGGTCACGGTCTCAAGTCACCCACGATAGCCACGGGCCTCAGCTTTCCTGGGGACTCAGGGTAGCCTCGGGGAAGTCTGAGAATCTACCTCTGGTGATGCGATGACTTCGGTGTCCGACGGGAGCTTCAGAAATGCGAACCGGACAGATGCTTCTTTGGTGCCTGCCAAGCAGGGGAGTCACTCCTTGACCCCAAGGGAGATTCTTCAGTCCTCTAATCTTGTCGTAGAGCGTCGAAGGTCCAGGATTCAGTTTCAGAGTTTCGTCCAGGTATAATCTAAAGTCCTAAGGACTGGGTTCCTACCTTTATTCTACAAATAGGGGTTGGACTACTCTGTGGCCCCACCTATGGGTGGGTCAGGGCAGAGGGGTGGCTACACCCCTTTCCTTTGTCCAGTTCGCGCCAAAGCAGGGGCTGCAAGCCCCTGATCCGGTTTGAACTGGGGTATGCACAGGGACACCAAATGTGCCCCCAGTGCAGGACTTCAAAGCACCCGAAAGTGCTCCCGCCCAGCCCCAATACACATTATCCTGTCTGGGGAGGTGGTCACACCTCCCTGGGACAGGAAACCTATTGTCCAGGCCTCCCCTGCCGGAGTTTCGTCCAGCAGCAGGAGGCCAGACTCGTGTCTGTGGCAGCAGCATCCATTTTGTGATGCCAGGGCTCTGGAAAGAAGTTACCGGACTCGTCAGAGTTAACATGTCTTTCCCTCTAGAAGGGTGGAATGCTACTCCCGCCGCCAGGATTGGCGGGGGTAGTATTCCAAGATGTTTGACACCAAACACGACATGTTTAGGTGCAGCCATTCCAAAGTTAGCATTTTACCGCAAGGATATAATGCGCTTAAGAGTATATGGTCAGGCTGCACTACAAACAGCATCAGAGATGGTCTCCGAACGCTGCAGAGGGGCCCTGCTCATGCAGGGGCACCCTCTCACATAGGAACCATGCACTCTGCCTTTAGGATTGATGAGGCCTGCCTTAGGAGTGACTTATAGGTTTATATGTGTGTATGTATTTCGTGATATAGGTAACCTATATCACAGTAAGGGGTGCATGCACCACCTTACCCAGGCTGCAGTAGCAGACCTGTGGTGCCAGTTTGGATGGCCTTCCAGGGGTGGCATAATACATGCTGCAGCCCCTGACAGGCCTCTGAGGTACCTATGCCCTTGGTACATAGTATACCATATACTAGGGACTTATAAGGGCACTCCAGATCCCAATCAGTGATGTGCCTAAGGCACATGGAAACCTTTTACAGAGAAAGCAGATAGACTGGGGCCCTGAATAGCAGGATCCCAGTCCAACTAAGTCATAAACCAGCAAAACACCATAAAAAAAGTGGGGGCAACCATATAGTCAGATTCCACCTTCCTACATCCTGTTTTTTTCCCTGTCCTCCAGCTCTTCTGCTGGAGACAGCCCCTTTGAAGATACACTGCTGCCCCCCAGGAAGGTAACCTCCCCTACGGCAAACCCAATAGCCTATCCTGCTGTCCATCTAAATTCTCCACCTCCTCCATAGGTTGGTCGTCATGCCAGCTGGCATCCCTTGACTCCAACCAGGCCCTCAGCACCTTTTGGAATTCCTCCTTTCTGGAGAGGCCTCTGACAGAGATTTTAAACTTTTTGCAGATAGCTTTCAATTGTGGCACAGTGTAGGTTTCAACCCTATCTTCAAATTCAATATCCACAGATGCAAGTGATGCTGGTGAAGATTGGCAGTTCTCAGTTGCAAGGAAAAAAAAATAGTCCCAAAGAAAAAGTTCCACCAATTGTATGTGGTTGCATGATGGTCTGCACTCTACTAGTAGTGTACACCAATCACTGTATGTAAGACACAAATGCAAGTTCAGATCCCACCGCTGCCACCAATGTTAGAAATGGGGGTCTCTAGTTGGCAGAGGTAGGTACCTTTGTCCAAATAGGGACCCTTGCTTCTAGTCATGGTAAGGGGGATACACTTCTAAAATAACCCCTGCTCACCCCCTTTGTAGCTTGGCACGAGCAGACAGACTTATCTCAGAGGCAGTGTGTAAAGCATTTGTGAACACATACAGTAATACAGTAATACAGAACTACAGTGAAAACACTACAAATGGACACCACACCAGTTTAGAAAAATAAGTAATCTTTATCTAAACCAAAACAAGACCAAACGACAAAAATCCACAATACAGTACTAAAAATACAATAAGGTAGAAACAGTTCTCTTCCAAGAAAATGTGGGATGCGACACTTTTACACAAAGTACCTTGGATGCGTCGAAAAATGCAAGCAAAAAGGGTTGTAGGGAAAGTGATGCGTCGGTTCCTTACACTCAGGGAAGGTGATTCGTCGGTTCCTTGCTCCGGGGGAGGTGATGCATCAGTTCCTTACTGCTGCGCAGGGGAGGTGATGCGTCAGTTCCTTACCAGAGAGGAGGTGATGCGTCGGTTTCTTACTGCGCAGGGAGGTGATGCGTCGGTTTCTTACTGTGTCCCCCAATGATGTGACAGACTTGACGCTTTGATGTGATGCGTGATGATCCAGTACAATGCGTCGGTTCTTCTCCAACCAGACCTGCGTCAGAATCGGTGCGGTGATCTCAGACTTCAGAGATCGGTGCACAGAATTCGTCGCACTGCGTCGATTCTTCGGCAGTGGCGATGCGTCGGAAATATTGTCTTGCACCGCTGCGATGCGTCGGAAACAGGCGATGCATCGATCCTTTACATCGCATGAGATACATCGCATGCCATTACAACACGGTCGTTACAACGACTTGCTGTAGGGGGCAGAAGGTGTTGGATTTAAAATCCAACACCTTCCCTACTGTTGCACAGACTGGAGTTGGAATAATAAATTATACTATTCCAACATCCAGCGCCCCCTATAGCAAGTTGTTGTAACGACTTGCGTTGTAATGGTATGCGATGTAACAACGCGGTCGTTGTAATGACCGCATTGTAATGGCATGTGTTGTATCGCATGCGTTGTAACATCGCATGCGTTGTAACATCGTATATTCCCTCCAGAGGCCCAGAACACTGGCAGGCACCTTTCAGCAGGTTAGAACTCCCAGCAAAGGAGTTCAGGGGGGACTGGGGGTGAAGCCTTTGTGTCCTTAGACTTCAGAACAGGAGGCAAGCTCTATTTCAAGCCCTTTGAGATCTTCCTCAAGCAGGGAACACAGCAAACAGCAAAGTCCTTCTCCTATTCTTGGCAGAAAGTAGCCACTGCAGGCCAAACCCAGATAGAAAACAGCACAGGGCCAGTATTCCTCCTCAGTTTCTCCAGCTCTTCTCCTTGGCAAAGGTTTCTCTTGATATCCAGAAGTGATCTAAAAGTCTGGGGCCTGGGCCCCACTTTTTATAGCACAAATTCCTTTGTTCTCTAGTGGTAGAGAAGCTCTTTGCCCAGCCAAAGCAAGTTCTGTCCTCTCTGGTGCAGCTTCCTGGCAGGAGGTGGAGACAGCATTGTCTAAGGCAGACCAGGCCCATTCAGGTGTGAAAGAAAACTCCTCCCCCTACTCTGAATGCAGCCCAGGTCTATTCAGCCCAGCCCTGACTCACCCTGGAAAGGCAGGACACACCTAGCCCCCCCCCCCAAATGGCTGTCTGAACAGAATGCACATCCCCAGCCCCAGCCCCTGTCACTCCAAAACCAGACAGTCAATACACAACCTAGCAGAGGCACACTGGATGGTTAGGCAAGAAAATGCCTACTTTCTAAAAGTGGTATTTTCAAACCCAGAACGTAAAACTCACCCTCACTAAAAGATGCATCTTAACATTCTTAGTTTAGGCATATCAAAATTTATTTTCCCATCTTGTCCCCTTGGGCATTTATGCTTATAGGATGTTATAAGCAAACTCCCCATTCCATCCTATGGGACAGATAGCCTTACAATAGTGAAAAACGAAATTGGCAGTATTTCACTATCAGGACATGCCACACACATCAGAGCATGTCCTACCTTTCACATACACTGCACCCTGCCCACAGGGGTACCTTGGGCCTATTGTAGGGGTGATTAACATGTAGGAAAAGGGAAGGTTAGGGCCTGGCAAGTGGGTGCACTTGCCAGGCCGACATGGCAGTACCAAATTGCTCACAGACACTGCAGTTGCAGATCTGAGTTACATTTACAAGCTGCTTATGTGGGTGGCACAATCAGTGCTGCAGGCCCACTAGCAGCATTTGATTTACAGGCCCTGGGCACACACAGTGCACTGTACTAGGGACTGACTAATAAATCAAAAATGCCAATCATGGAAACACCAATCCAGAACAACAATTTACAAAGGGAGCACTTGCACTTTGGCACTGAACAGCAGTGGCAAAGTGCCCAAAGCATCTAGACCAGCAAAACGAAGTCCAACACACAGCAAAAACATAGGAGGCAAAGGTAGAAAATGCAGGGGAAACCCACACCAAGGCTGTCAGGTCTAACAGGGTGCTTTTCAATATTTGGTGCAAATCCATTCAATAGTATTTAAAGAATTAGTGTTTTTTAAAAGGTGTTCGAGTGGGCACACCCTGATCCCCAGGGAGGAGCATGAGGATGGGGAGACCACCTTGATTGCCTGGCCACAGCATAGAGAACATGTTGTTACATTCATTACAGGACTCAGGGACAGGGTCTCCATTGAAATGCATTGTAGTGAAAATCTATTTTGAGGGTCACAAAAAGGAACACATATGAAGAGTGATAATAGATTTTAGTCGCAATTTAAATCATTTATTGGTGGTACCATACTCATTTTAGGAATTACGGTGTGTTCTAAGGTGATTTTATCCGGTGAAAAATGCTGATCATCTACTGGGATTTGATGAACAATGCTTTCATGAAAACAGCTTTCTCTCACGATTTTCTCATAGAGGTTATGGCAGGTGCTCCAGAAGCTAAAATAAGAACACATTTTCCAAACGTTCACACTTCTCAGCCATATGAGAACAAATACAGATATTCTAAATTAAATATGTAATGCCAACAGCAGCAGCAGCCTGACAACTGATTCTACAGCAGCTTCACCACAGTGTTCTAGCACTAACATTCAGTATATATGAGAAAAGGTGGCACACCTGAACGCCATCTTAGTAGAATCAAATCTCTGAAATTAAAAACATTTCCAAAAGATGCTATTACAGTAAATTAAGAAAATGAGGGTTTTCACTTTGTCATACAAATTATAGTTAGTGATATAGAAAGCTAAAATGAGGACATATTTCCTATAAATTTTCAAATATTGTCTTGATCAATTTTAGAAAAAAAGTATGGTTTTGCTGAGTGAAAAGAACATTCAACAACAGCAGCAGCCTGTCAGTTGGTTCCCTATTGATCTATTTCACCTTTACCTGATTATTGGAAAGTGGCTTATTAGTAGTGGTAAATATGCATCTACCACTGGCAATAATACCACTAACACAATATAGGGCTCAAAATAGGTCTTAGAAAATTATTCCCATGCTCAACCTTTGGTAGCTTGGCTGCGAGCAGGCAGGCTTAACTTCAAAGACAGGAATGTAAAGCATTTAAAAACACCAATTCAGTAAATAATTAACACACAACTCACAATAAAAATATTCAACACCAATTTCTAACATAGGAAATATTTTTTTCTTTAAAATGACACCAAAATGAAAACATCCAATGTAGGGAACCGAAGATATGAATTTTTAAAGATTTAGCACTATATAGCACCTATAAACCTATAGCGCCTATTCAGACATCTGGTCGCACTAGACCGGGACAAACTCAAAGTTTCAGGCTGACCCCGATGGAGCCCCACGCGGCTACCCCTTGCGGTAGGTCTTGGTCAAAGTTTTTACCTTCTGACTTAGAAACTTTTCTGGAGCTTATCTTCCCGGGGTCCATCGAAGCTCTCAGCCAGTCTGGATTAGGCGAGGGTTCGCCGGCTTGCCTCGCGACGAGCTCCCGGTCAAACTTATGGAAGTCAGACCTCTGGAGCTTTCCAGCGGGATGAACCAGAGATCCAGGCTGGCTCACGGTTGAAGGTGGGCGACTTGACTCTTGTGGTTGGTCCCCGTCACCTTTTCTACGTTCAGACTTAGAAACTTTTACGGAGCTTTTTCTCCTCGGGTCCCTCGATGATCTTCACCAGGCTGGATTCGGTGAGGGTTCGCCGGCTTGGGTTTCTACCAACTCCCGGTCAAACTCTGAAAGTCGGACCTCCGGAGCTTTTCAGCGGGACGAACCAGGCTGGCTGGCCGGCTCGCGGTTGAGGCTCGCCGGCTTGACTGGCCAGGCCGAGTCGCTCCATATATGAAGTATTTTTCAAAGTTGCTCCAAAGTTCTCCAAACTTCTGGAGCTTCTTCCTGAAGTTCCTTTGAGGGCCCCAAAGTGTCAAAAACGTACTGCAAGTGTCTGGAAGCTCCAACATGGTCCTTGAAAGTTTGGGACTTCAATTTCCACAATCCCCTTGGACAAAACCCTTACAAATCCACTGTTAGCACTCCAGGCTGGGGATTCTTGGTGGTGATGGTCCAGGTGAGCTCTGTTAACTTGTAGTTTGCAGGGAGTCCACTCTTTAGTCCTTTTGAAGCAGGTTTAAACCACAGGGTTATAGTTCCAGATTGTGCAGCAGGCGCAGTCAGTCAAAGTGCAGGGTCTGGTTGGTGCAAATCATACTTCCAGCATGGACCCTTCTTCTTCTGTAGTTTTAAGCAGCAGATCTGAGAGGCACTTCCCCTCTCAAACACTTAATCAATGTTCTCTGGGGTCACACAGGAGTGCACTCCAGTCCAATGAGGTGCAGGACAACACCCCAGAGAATGACTATTTCCTCCAAAGTGTGGCAAAATTGTCTTACAAAAATAAATATTTCTCCAAAATTCAATATGGCTGAAGTACCAACAAAGAGGCAAGAGCTAACTAAACCAACCTCCAGGATGTCTCATCTCCATATTCTCCCTCCCCCTGGCATCTTCACATTCCTTCCTTAAGCCTGCCATCTGGCTGGGTTCAAAGAGTAGGGGTGTAAATGAAACTGGTTTCTCCTGCCTGTCTCCTCCTTCTATTGAAGATTATTGTTTACGACCCCTCCCCCTGGCTCTGGCATTCCTATGTAGCAGAACCCTCCTCCTTCCAGACTGGCGTCTTCACCCCAGGGCTACTTATCACCTCATCAAAGCAGCCTGCCTAATCCACTTAACTCTGACCAATCAGGATAGAGCACTGGAAGGCTGAATTTTGGCTTGCAGACAAGAAAGTCTTATAACTTCTTGGCTGTACAATTTAGGATAGATTCAACTATAGCATTTTGTTGGAGCTATCAATACCATTCTTGTAAGTTCTTAAATGATATTTTTATGATTCTCCTGATGGGAATTATTAGTTAATAACGCCTGGCCATTTTAACCTATGTGGCTGGGGATCTGGAATGGGGAAAATGAACTAGGCAATTCCTCCAACACCAGGGCTTCTAAAACATCTTTTATAAAGACCTTGCCTATATCTACAGGACCCCTCACCCCTGGAACACCTAGGGGAGAATTTAGGGGTTCTGAATGTATAAAAATATTGCGGACCTTCACTCCACAGTGCTCCTAGCACAAAATTCGTTTTTGGGAAGCACTTTACTACAATGTGGGAGTGAAATGTGCAATTTCACTAAAACCCAAGGCATATAAAACTTATTTGATAAGGGTCCTCCTTACAAATACCTGACCCCCACCACTGGCAATCCTAGGGGAGACCCCGGGGGTACCTAATATGCCACAACATTGTAGTTTATTAATTTTTAAGTGCCCCAAATACCAAAGCCGAGTTTGGGCACAATTTGTATTTTAAAAGCAGTCCTGCAACACAGGGCTGCTTTTAAACTGACCTCAGGCCTCAGCAGTGCACACATGCAAGTGCAGAAAGGGCTGCTGGGCTCTAAACTGCCATCTCCTATAATATACTAGGGACTTAAAGGTATTTTCCATCCCCCTGCCCTATTATGTACTAGGGCATGGGTACTCACAATCTTTTTCTCGGGGGCCAAAATTGCAGTCTGGATTGTGGCCGAGGGCCGCACAGATGGGCCTGAGCGATGGGGGTGGGGTCGGTGGGAGGGGAGGGGTCAGTGGGGGCGGGGCTACTGGGGTAAAAAAAAAACCCTTTTCAAAGCATTACTAGACAACGCTGTATTTCGAAATGTGATATATGTATGTATGTACCCGAATAAATACTGTCAATATTTTTATTTTTACTGGGATCTGTGTGTTTCTGACCATAGTTTTCCATCTTTGCCTTGTTTTGACAAGCACCCAGTTCCCTGCTCTTAGGCCCTCAGTTGCGCAGACACTTGGACACACCCTTCATTTGTCTCTCAGAAGACACAACTCATACCCCTATGCCTCTTAAAGTCGCCCGAACAACTCTTAATGGCCCCGTTGAGAGTTTACAGTGCCAAGATCATCCAGCAAAACTCAGAAGCATACATGCAAAGTACATTGACAGAGGTAGGTTTCCTGTCCTCTGTCCTGCCTGCTGTACAAACCCCAGCTCATGAAACTTACCACATGCATGTAACCCCAGGCAATACAAGCATCAGTGACATCAGGCTGCCATATTCTTAATGGACCTAGACAGTACATGCATAAATGGTCCCATGCTGTAATGTGCATGCATGGGCCCACATAATACATGCATTCATGTACTCAGGCTGTAATGCACATTTACAATGGCACAATGGCCGGCATGATGGGCAAGAGACCTCTGTCTTCTCACGCTGCCTTCTCCTAGTCAATGAGCTTGCCCAACAATGCAGCAGAGGTATTGTAGTGTCATCTCCAAAATGACTATCATCTCAAGTAGGTGCATTTCATTTCATAATAATGCATGTATCAGGCAGTACGTCTACTACTAATCTTCCCTGAGCTCCACACTCAATGACTCTGCTCATAGGGTCTGCTCCTGAGCCCCACACTCAATGACTCGTCTCATAGGGTCCGCTCCTGAACCCTACACTCAATGACTCTGCTCATAGTGTCCGCTGTGATTCTAGGCTTTCACTCTGAGCCTGCGCTCTAACTCTGACCCTACCATATGTCTGTTTCATGCTTGCCATATTCCTCTACTTTACCCCCTCCTCCTACCTCTACCTACCACTTTGGCCTTAATAATTATAATTTTTCCTGACCCGTCCCGCAGCCTGGCACTCTGTCACACCTTTACTCTTCTCCTATTGTTTTACCCTCAATGTACACCACTCATTATACCTCTCCCCCTACCCTTGGTTCTTTCTTTGTCTCATAAATGCCTCTCACACTGCCCCTACCCCCGCTTTGCCGGGTCTGGTGGCCCAGTGGACTAAAGCAGCCACTGCAGGGGCCTGTGTTCGACCTCATGGTCACAGGTTCAAATCCCGGCGGGTCCACTCAGCCTTTCATCCATCTGAGGTCGATAAAATGAGTACCATTGAGTTGGGTAACAATAAACATCTGTTATTCAGCGCCAGGACACCTACGGGTAATCGTGCGCTTTACAAATACACCTGTTATGTTATGCTTTCTATTACTATCATCTCAATCTGCTCCCAGTACCTCTTTGCTCTCCGCAAAAGCTTCCTCTGTCTGACCCTCCAACCTCATTATTCCACCCTTCTTCACTCTGCTTATACTCAGTTCCTGGCCCTTCTATTTCACTATGCTCATAGCCTGTCATTTTGCACCTACTCTGGCCCCAACGTCTCAAACTGCATTCACTCTCTCCAAACCTTGACTTTTTAATGCTGCTCCTGCTCTCCCAGCATCACACTCTACTCCTATCTGGTCACACCTTTTTGGCTCCACACTTGTCTACTTTTTTCAGCATCATTTCTCCCACTCTCATACCCTATTAAACTGCCTACCCTCTCATTGTGCCGTAAAACCTCATCCTACGCCTAACCTCTCATTGCACGCTAACGCACCACTCTACGCCTACCCTCTCGGTGTGCCCCATTGCGTCACTCAGTGCCTACCCACTCATTGTGCCTGTACACCTTCGCTCTACTGAAGGTTTACTCTACTGATAAGCCAGTCCCTTTGTCCTTCCTGCAGTTCTGCTTTACACCTTCACTTCACTGCTTCCCTTCACTCTGCTGCTAGCTCATAGCTGTTGCTTCCATTATTGTGTCGTACCCTTCACTATTTCCTTGCCCATGTCCTTGACATAGCACTCACCTTCCATATTTATCACTCAATATAGTCTTTACATGTAAAGCAGCCCACTCTTCCTGTCCTTACTCTGCTCCTGCCCCCTCACACTCCTCATACCCTGCAATACCCTTACTCTGCGCTCATATTTCACATTGCTCCTACTCCTCGCTCTCTTCTGTTAACTCCTAACCTTTCCATACCTCCTCACTGCGTTTCTCATTCTGCTTTTATGCTTTACTCATACGGAGTCTGCCAGTCCCTTTGTTTTTCCTTCTCTGCCCCTTCCCTCTACCGTTTCATTCAATCTCTGCCCATTCATCTCTATGTACACACTGTGCCCCTGTCCCCTCTGCTCTGACTCTACCTAATGCGTGCCAAAACCAATAACTATTTGCTGTTCAATTCTGAAGCATAAAAGACCTGATGCCGCATCTTTGCCACGACCCAGACGGGTAGTGTTGGATGACTATAAATGAATACACTTTCTTAAGTAATGCACAAAGCAAGCTGAATCGCCTGTAATAAATGTTAGGAAATATTGTCCGCAACACACGCACATAAATGTTGCACTCGATATCGCACAATTTAATAAAGTGGGGAAGCTGGGAAATGCATTGGGATTGGACAACTTTATTTTTGTCATGAACCAAGCACTTTAAATTTTGAATTTTTTTTTGATCATCATGAACACGAATGACAATAAGTTACAAAAAATCTCATTGGTAATTTCTTGAATAAAATAGATCTTGAAAATCCGAATCTTCAAATCTGATTAACGTTTATGAATTATACATAGAAGCCTACTGGTTAGGTTTCCAAGCAGTGCAAATAGGGGACGGACCCCAGAGGGGAACGCTTCATGAAGCAGGGATTTATACATAATTATCCTGTTGGGCTGCTTCGAGGCACATAACTTTGTATATAAACTGCATCTCCCCCAATTGCACATGTAAACTTTCCGTAGCACATGACAGCCTGTAGCATCCCATGTACCTAAAGTGAAGCCATGCCATAAAACAAAAGGCTAGGCGCAGTCCATGGATCCACGTGAGGACATTGCTGGATCCTTATTTTATTTATTCTGTTTACACCACGTGCCTGCTCTGAGACCATGAGGAAGGAAAGTCTGGGCTCGGCTGAAACCCTAACCCAGGGCCTTAAAAACAAAAATTTCACTACAGAGACAGCTCTGTTTTAGCAGCACCAATTGAGAGATTAAAGAGGCCACACTGTGAGCAGCACGTACAGGCAGCACAGCCAATACACTCAATAGCAGGGTGAACAAGTGACACCAGAGAGGCAGGTGAGGGTGGGGTCTACGGGTGAGCATGCGAGACACTGGTTGTCATCGCATGCCCGTTTCATGCTTTTCCTAGCAAATGCGGCCCGAGGAATTACAACACGCAGAAATGGTGCTGATTCCGTGCCTGCTGATTTCCTCGGGGGCCGCATGGAATGGCCTGGCAGGCCGCAAGTGGCCCGTGGGCCGTACTTTGAGTACCGCCGTACTAGGGCCTTATAGAGGAGGTCATGCCAATCATAGGGGTACCCCAACCCATAGTGTACCATAGTGTATGTAGGTGTTTTCACTGTATTCTAAGAGTGTCTTCAGCATAGCAATGGACCTGGGCCTGGTTAAGCAGAGCCCAGAGACAGTCAGAGTCAGTTACCACCAGTACCAGTCAGCAAAATAAAATGGGGATGTCAAGGGCACAAGGGTAACTTTGCAACAATGATGAACAACTAGAGCACTAACAGTCTGTATTTATGACAAAAGCGTAGCCCACCAAAATTCTATCTTGATGGAATCAAAGTTATCAAACTAAAAGCATTTCCTTTAAAATTGAGGCGGTTCATTTTGGCAAATAAATTATAGTTAGAGCTTTGGAAAGCTAAAATGAGGAAACATTTCTGTGACATTCTCAGATATCTTCCTCGTCAATGTCAGAAAAAAATCTGTTATGCTGAGAGAAAAATGTGCGTCCAACACCAGTAGCCTATCAGTTGATTCCCCAGTGTTCTACTGCAGCTTCGCCATAGTATTCTAATGAGCAACTAGAGTGTTAAAATTCTGTATTTATGACAAATGTGGTGCTTGCTTGAACAACATCTTAATGAAATCAAAGTTGCAAAACTGTAAGCTTTTCCTACAGAGGATACTGCAGTTAATGAAGAGATGAGCGGTTTCTATTTGTCATAGGAAATACAATTATGGTTAGAACTCTAGAAATCTAAAATCAGGACATGTTTTCTGAGTTCTCAAATATCTTCTACATTCATGGCAGTAAAACTTTCTCATATGTAATGTTGAATATGTACTTCCATCACCCGCAGCAGTCTGTCATTTAACTCCCTGGTGATCAGCAGCAGCTTCACCACTGAGGACCAAAAAACAACTAGAGTGCTAAATTTTGTGTTCAAGACAAAAGTGAGGCACCCCTGAACGCAATTTTGTTGGAATAGGAGCTGTTGAATTTAAAGCTTTTCCTGAGAAACAGGCTGAAGTAAATGAGCATTGAAAGGCTAATGGAGGTGTGAAACCAGTGATTTGAAAATGTGAGGGGAGATATGGTTGTTTTAATAATTTGAGGAATAATGTATTTTAAAAGGGGCTAAAAATATATAAAGAGGGAATCATCTGCATAAATCCAGCCTCCCCTTTCCACATCTGTTTACTCACCCTAATCATCTTCTCAGTTACTTAACAGCTCCCTAATTTTAAAATGGTAAACATTTTGATAGACAAATTTATGCAGGCGCTCGTTAGGATGCCAGCAAAGGATTGGGAGCAGGGCCAGTGGCACAACCCTGCTGCCCACATGGCCATAAGCTGTGTCTAGCGGGTGTTGGCCACCTGCTAAGGGTTGATGCAGGGCCTCACCTTGAGGCCAGGCCCTGTGGCCAACTCCCGCTGTGCATGGCCAAAGGCTGTGCACAGCACCAATTGGCTGCCGGCGGAGGGTTGGGTGCTGGGCCAGCTTAGAAAATGATAAAAAAATCCCAGAAATTCACTGAAAAAACCCAGCTGTTAAAGTAATGTTATAGTTAGGTCATCAGTGATGTCATCAATTGTTATTTGGGATGCCTACAGTGTTGTAATTAATGATGTCATTTAACATGTGACAAATGATGAAATGTGTGAGGTTATAAGCAGTGCTTGTTAGTGGTGCAAGCTATAGTTTGCTCAGTATACTGTAACTGGTAAACTTGATTTGTTTTTTGTTTTTAAATGTTCGTTTTTATCTTATTTCAAAACATAACTATTATGTCTCTTTGTATCTTCAGTTAACTTTTGGATTTTTAGTACATCTTACTACCATACCTAACTAAAAGGTCACCTTAACCTTTGGTTTTTCAGTGAAAAAAGTTATTTTCAGTGATATATATATATATATATATATATATATATATATATATATTACCAAAGGTTGTTCTGCTAGTCGAAGACGCACTCACAGCAAGACCGATTCACAAGAATCCATTTATTTAGAGGAACCGGCAAAATGGTATTCCCAATTCATTACACCAACGCGTTTCGAAGCCCCCAGCTTCTTCTTCATGGGTGAATGCAAACATGCAGGCAGTACTACAAACTTCATTTCAAGTCCCATGCACCAATCAGAGCCCTCTTGTGAATCGGTCTTGCTGTGAGTGCGTCTTCGACTAGCAGAACAACCTTTGGAAATATATATATATATATTACCTACTGGTCGCCAGTAGGTAGTTATAGTTAGAACCTAGTTTCCATAGGAAAAGCATTTTTTGATGTGTTTATAACTTTGGCGTTGTTTGCCGAATCTTTATGAAATTTTCCAAAACGTTCCTCTTTTCAGGTGAGCTCCTATCCTGAAAGTTTGGGGGTGATTCATGAAGGGGGGGCTGAGAAAAAAGGGGGGTCCCAAAACGTGTTTTCTCCATGCAATTTCCATAGGAAACTTTAGACAAGGCTACAGGTCAAACTGCTGAACGGAATTACGCCAAATTTGGCAGGGAGAAAGGTCTTGGTCCAGAAAGCACGCTTTTGTTTAAATGGAGTAAGTCCATTCAGTAGTTTTAGAGAAATATCAAAATTTACAGATATCGATATTTGAGAATTCTGACATCTGATTGGCTGAGGCGTTACGAGCACGAGCGTGCGGCTCATTGGTTGCGAACTGTTGAAACTAGGAAGTGTTGGCAGCCATTTTGTGACTGACTTGAAAGGCGTAGGGCGAAACAAAAGAGAAAAATTGTATAAGAGGGTGTAGTAGGAACACTGTGGTCTTAGTTTAAGCAGTCTGTACGGTGCAGAGGCAGGGAGTTTGAATGTTGCGTAGGCCGTGGAAATCACGTCCGCAGACATGGAAATCACATCCGCAGAACAACGGTGCGCGGTATTGCGGCAAGGTTGCGTAGGCTCTGGAAATCCCGTCGAGAAAATAACAATGCGCCGTATTGCAGCCTTCCTTTAATATAATGCGCAGTAATGTTTACTTATAATGCAGTGTTCACTTTTATCACGGACAGTGTCACTTTCTTACACGAAAATTATTATTATGTGGGAGGGCGTGTTCTGTTCGTGTCTGGAACAAAATTAACGTTTAATTGGCTGAGGTGTTCCAACAACGAGCTCAATGTTCATTGGCTGCGAACCATTGAAAGTAGAAGTGTTGCCAGCCATTTCCTCCCCGTCCGCGGAGTAGCAGGGACATCTGATTGGCTGATGTGTTCCAAGCAGGACCTTCCCAAGCTTAATGTTCATTGGCTGCGAACCATTGAAAGTATAAGTGTTGCCAGCCATTTCTTCCCCGTCCGCGGAGTAGCATGGACATCGGATTGGCTGACGTGTTCCAAGCAGGACCTTCCCAAGCTTAATGTTCATTAGCTGCGAACCATTGAAAGTAGAAGTGTTGCCAGCCATTTCCTCCCCGTCCGCGGAGTAGCAGGGACATCTGATTGGCTGACGTGTTCCAAGCAGGACCTTCCCAAGCTTAATGTTCATTGGCTGCGAACCATTGAAAGTACAAGTGTTGCCAGCCATTTCCTCCCCATCCGCGGAGTAGCAGGAACATGTTATTGGTTGACGTGTTCCAAGCAGGACGTTCCCAAGCTTAATGTTCATTGGCTGTAAACCATTGAAAGTAGAAGTGTTGCCAGCCATTCCCTCCCCCTCCGCGGAGCATCAGGGACATCTGATTGGGTAAAGTGTTCCAAGCAGGACCTTCCCAAGCTTAATGTTCATTGGCTGTAAAATATTGAAAGTAGAAGTGTTGGCAGCTATTCCCTCCCCCTCTGCGGAACACCATGGACATTTTATTGGCTAAACTGTTCCTAGTACAAGTTTGCTCATTATTGGCTGGGAACGGTTCACTGTTGTGAACCATTTTGTGATGCACTTCAATGGAGTACGGGAAAAGAAAGTAGTAGCGGGGAGGGTAGGAACACTATTCGGTCTGTACAGTGTTCACAAGGTGGTGGAGAGGGATTGTGAAGGTAAAAATAGTTTTTATATATTTTAAGGGCCATTTATATAATTGGCGTGGGGTGTACAAATCACGGCGGGAAAATAACAAAGTGTGTTGCGGTCTTCTTTTTATTAAGTTTGCGGGTGGGATACTTCCCAGGAGCACTGTTTAGTTATAATGTGGTGTTTACTTTTCTAACGGGGAGCTGTGGTTGCGCAGCAAAAATTTCAGTCTAGGTTTGAAATAGTTTTTATTAAGCAATTACAAATATACTTTGTTCGGAAACTGAAGCTGTATATATCAAAGGGGTGACAAATAAAAACGCAATTCATAAAATATCCCTTAAGCGTGGGCACACCCTCCCTTTTTTTTCTTCTATAGTTTGTAAAAGTGTTGCCCCATATTCTTGATAATATAAGAGGGCATGAGTTACTTTTAGCTAAAGTAGAAAAGAAGCGCTACAAGAAACACTCACGCACTACATTATCTCAGGTCACAAGAACAATAACAAGTAAAAAACAGTTAAACACAAATCACTTTATATTACATAGAAATGTACGCTTTATCATTTTTTATAATTTCTATTATTGTAGAATTCGGGAAAGTTCGGTCGTAGTGCTTAGATCACGTACTATTTAAGAATATATAGGATAGTAGTATAATAATATACACTACTGGTCGTATATATTCTATAGGGAGAAGGTGAATAGGAACCGCAACAGACAAAAATAGAAATAGTAAAAAACATTCAGAAATGTAGGGTTTATCAAAGGTATTCACTAAGAAAGTATCTATGGAAACAAATTTTTTTAAACTGCAATTTCCCAAAATATTGTCACTGTAAAAATATCTGATCAAGTTAGTTATAAAGGTCAGTAAACTGTATTTTAGATGGTTTACTCCTGGCGGCGAGAAATCTCCAATTCCTGTTGTGTGGAAATATCACACTCTTACAATATACACAGTGTCACTGATGGCACAAAAAAATGAAAATGAAGTCATCAATACAAAACAAGATCAATAACGAAATACTTTCCAGCGATGAGTATGTTGAGAGCTTCTTTTCTCTGGGACTTCGAAATCTTTCATCTTCGCACCAACGGGTCATAAAGTGCTCTGAGATCACAATAACTGTTAATATTATAATATACATATTCACAGTATATGATCCCAAGAAAGAAACAGAGTAAAAATGAGAAGGTGCTGACGTTAAATATAAATCTCTAGTCTTCGCGTCGACGGGTCATAAACTCCACTGAGGTCAGTATAAATGTTCATATTACAATATACATACTCACACTATATGATCTCAAGGGAGAAATAGACTAAAAACCAGAAGCTGCTGACGTTACATATAAATCTTTAGTCTTCGCGCCAATGAGTCACAAACTCCTCTGAGATCATAATGTGTGGTTATTATAATATACATACTCACACTATATGATGTCAAGGGGGAAATAGGCTACAAACTAGAAGCTGCTGACGTTACATATAAATCTTTAGTCTTCGTGCCGACGGGTCACCAACACTTCTGAGGTCAAGTACAGTGTCAATATTATAATATACAAAGTCACACTATATGAGCTCAAAGGAGCCAGAACAGGAACAATGTTTGCTGTATTCTGTCTGTTTCTGAAAACAAGCTGCTGACGTTACATATAAATGGCAAAAACAACCAATAACACTTTTTTCTAAATACAAGTGTTTAAAGATTGACAAATAGCTACGTATTATAAATATCTAGTATTGCATAATCAAACAACTTACAACTCAGGATTATGTTTTGTGGCCGCAAAAGAAGAATCCGACTGTAGAAAAGAGCACCTGCAGCACTGAATGGAGACGCGTAAATAACTCGCAAAAACGAAACTAATCTATCAACGGGTGTGGTTTATATACTTTTTGGTTATTCAGTAGTCTATGGAAGGAAGATGCGGCTCCGCCCATTTACATGTCACGTTTTACAGTTGACACGTGCTCACGTTTTAACTGTTTCACTTGTGCACGTGTTGGGAAAAGTTACAAAATGTGAAGCAGAAAAAGTTTCGATTTCGAACCTAACACGTATAAGGTCCTTAATATGTACATACGTTGGAGAGCTTAAAAACTGTTACCCGGAAAACCGTGTCATTTCCATTCTCATGAGTAAATACATTTATTGATTGCCGTAATTCTAAATAGAAAACATAAAAAAAGATCTATCAGAATAGAATAAAAAAAAACGTGATAATATTTCTCATCACTATGGTTTTAAATTAAAAAAAATACGAGCATTTGTAAAGCGTACAGCTAACCCTGGAAAGGTGTGCTGGCGCTCGGAGGCGTCGGAAAGATTAAGCAAGGTGTTGCCCACAGTGACATGGTGGTGGGCTAACGTGCCGCTGGAGCCGGGAATCGAACTGTGAACGCTGTTGTTCGAAGTCAGGTATCATAGCTGCTCCGTCACACTTTTTCCACACTTATATGTTAATTAGTGCTAATTAAGTTTTAAACATTGTTAAATTATAACTTATAACAGACTACTGTTGCAGTTAGTTTTTCACTACAAAAAGTATGCACGTCTTTTTTAAATTTAGTTAAAAACAATATAGGTTTTAGGGACATTGTAGTTAGAAATTAGCATTTAAAAAACCTTTGAAATTCACTGAAAAAACCATAGGTTTCAGGGACGTTATAGTTAGAAATTAGCATTTAAAAAACCATTGAAATTCACTGAAAAAACCATAGGTTTTACATACGTTATAGTTAGAAATTAGCATTTAAAAAACCTTTGAAATTCACTGAAAAAACCATAGGTTTCAGGGACGTTATAGTTAGCTGGACATTTCACTCGTACAAAACCATAGAAATTCCACTGTTATAGTTAGTTCAGCTAACTATAACTCGCGCCCCCGCAATGCACTGCTCATGACGTCACATATTACATCATTCATGGCATGGTCAGTGACATCACTGATGACATCACTGATGACATCTCAAATGACATCACTGATGACATCACTCACGTGAAAATCTGATGCACCTCCTCAAAGTCTAATATAACCTTTAATACACCCACTGTAAAATACAGACTACCATTTTCGAAACCATCGAGACACCAATACCAGTTACTACATACGCACTCTTTGATTCCTAGGTCTACACACACATCCACTCATTCACCCATACATTCACTTATACATGCAGTTACTCATCAATACAACACTATGATATGCACTCATACACCTATTCAGACACTCACACACCACCACTCATCCATGGAGTTACTCACACACCTAGTCAGTCATGCAAAGAATCAATCACACTCCCATTTACTCACCTATACAGTTATACACACACCACCTCCCTAATTCATACAGATACTAACGCATAATTACTCTCTTATATAATCACTGATACAAGTACACACTCATCCATACAGCCACTCTCACAATCACTCACTCTCACATATACTCATTTATATACAGCATCACTCACATATACTGCCTTTTACATATGTAGTTACTCACACTGTACCACTGAGACATCCATTCACTCACCAACACACCCATACACACACTCATCCTCCCATACAGCTGTTTCCACATGCACTCTTGAACCCATACACCCAGTGAATCAACCACTCACACATCAATGCACAGAGTCACACACCTCCAACCCACCCACACACACACTCAGCCTTCCATACAAATACTCAGGCAAACAATCAATAGCCCATATAAACACTAATGTAGCTACTGACCAACCCATGTAGCAGCTTACACAACAACAGACAGACTGATACAAACATTCACACAGTTTAGTCACTAACCCATGCATTCAGTAAGACACGTTTAATCACTCACTCATACAATCAGTCACACACCTGTAAAATCCCCATCCAGACACTTATACACCCACTCATTCTTCAATACACCTAAGAATATATGTAAAATATATTTAAAAATTACAGAAACACACAGTCACTGGATGATGTCATCAGTGATGTCATTTCAGATGTCATCAGTGATGTCATCAGTGATGTCACTGACCATGCCATGAATGATGTAATATGTGACGTCATGAGCAGAGCATTGCGGGGCGCGAGTTATAGTTAGCTGAACTAACTATAACAGTGGAATTTCTATGGTTTTGAACGAGTGAAATGTCCAGCTAACTAT